>PVIH01019158.1:0-36242 GCA_004025045.1 Sigmodon hispidus | reverse complement strand
AGAGAAAGGAAGCTGAGTGGCAGCATGTATTCATCACTCTCTGCCTCCTGATTGTGGATGCCACATGACCAATCTTCTAGCTCCTGCCTCCTTACTTTCCCTCTAAGATGGACTCTCCGCTAGCACTGTGTGTCTGAGTAAACTCTGTCTGGCTTATCTTGCTATTCTCAGTGTGTTTATCATAGTAATAGGAAAAAAACAAGACAGAATCCATCTGAAGCTCCTTCCTGTCCCACAACAATGAACATAAAAATGGCTGACTGGTAAATGAGTTGGACAACAAAGGCTAATGTGTTCCTGTCTTACCCAGTATCAGAAGTTTCACTGGGTTCTTCCATTGTAGTTTTCACTCTTCCATTCCTTCCTGAGTCTTTTAGTCTGAATCCATTGTGTGAGGCTTATGGAAGAGGCTACTGCTGACTGCAAATTAGACCTGGCACTTTGGAGAAGATAACTACATAGAAGGCAGCCTGGCTGCTTGTAAGGGACACCAGCAATAAAGCCCCCACACTCAGGCATGCTCTAACACAAGAAGCTCATGCTTCATTGAGTTCAGATGTTACTGGTTACTTTAGAGCCAGAATATCTGATGTTTCTACTGGACTCTGCAGGTACCTGTTCACACATGCATGGACCCACACAGAAACACACACACAAACAAACACACAAACATTAATATAAAATAATTTTTGGAGAGATGAGCATTTGCTCTTTAGGGGAGATTTTTTCAACTGAAAATATTTTCCCCTCACTTAATATATCCTGCTTAAGGTTTCCTGTCACTCTAACCCTCGCAGGTCCTCCCCACACCTCCTATCCAGATCTGCACATTTTCTCTCATTAGAAAACAGACTACTTAGGGATGGAAATAAAATATAAAATTAATACAAGTGAAAAGAGTATGTAAAGGAAGGCATAGGAATCAGACTTTCATTGACATGTTCAGGGATCCCACAGAAATATGAAACTGTAAGCCACAATACATATAGAAAAATCCTGGTATACAATAGTGCAGGCCCTGTGCATGCTGCCTCAGTCTGACAGTTCAGATTGGCATCTATCCTGTTGATTTAAAAGAACTGGTTGTCTTAGCATCCTTCATATCCTCTAGCTCTTATATGCATTTGGCCTCTTTCACAGGGTTCCCTGAGCCCTGAAGGGAGTGATTTGATGGAAATACCTCATTTAGAGATGAATGTTCCAATGTATCTCATTTCTGCATAATGTCTGACTGTGGGTTTCTGCACATGTACTTATCTGATGCATGAGGAATCTTCTCTGATGATGACTGAGCAAGGCACTGATCTTCTTGCCTGGCCCGGGGAAAATCACTTTTTAAAAAGAATTAATCAAAAAAATAGAAGATTTTGAATGCAGTATGGCAGTTCCTCACAAAACTGGGAATCAATCTTCCCAAAGATCCCGAAACACTACTTCTAGGTACATACCTTAAAGACAAACATTTGCACTCAATGGCATTAGCTCAACTATGTTCATAGCAGCATTATTCATAATGGCAAGAACTTGGAAACAACCTAGATGCCCCTCAACTGAAGAAAGGATTAACACACTTTGGTACATCTACACAATGGTGTACTACTCAGCAGTAATAAAAAATGATATTCTAAAATTTGGAGGCAAATAGATGGATTTGGATAATATCCTCCTGAGTGAGGTATCTCAAATAGAGAAAGACAAGCAGGGAATGTACTCACTCATTAGTGGACACTAAATAACAAAAAAAGCAAAAAGCAAAGTATTTCTGAGCTGAAACCACACCCACTGAACTGCTTGGGATCTGAAACACCTTGGACTGACACCGTGATTCCCACTCCCTCCATAGGAACACCTAACTCAGTCTTGGTGTTGGGGGGGAGGTAACTGGATCTGCAAGGAGTGGATGCTGAACTGAGCAATATTGGGATCTTGGGACCTCCAGCCCTTGCTGGGGAGAAGATGGGGAGATGTGGAGAAGAGAGAGTGACTGAAGGAGATGGGAGGGGGAAGGGACCTTGAACAAGAATACATGGATAGAAAATGTGACTTTATTCATAATAAAAAAGAAAATAGAAGATGTAGTTTCTAGGAAAATAAGGGTGACTAGGAGGAAGGAGTGGAAAGGAGAATATGACAGAAAATGTCATCCATGTACAGTATATGCCAACATAAAAATGTTACTAGAAAACCCAGCAGTATATATAATGAATAAATGCCAGTAAACAATAACTAAAGGTGTGGTGACTTATGCCATTAATTACATGACTTTGGAGGCAAAGATATGTTTGTGGCCAACTTACTTTACAAAGTGAGTTTGAGGACAGCCAAATATCAAGAATAAGGAAAGCCCAGCTTTTCAGTCTTGGTTAAAGGGAGTCAGATTCAGAACAATAGAAACGGAGATGATCCCCTAGGAATGCAAGGTGCAATAGGCTGTTTGGTGTGGATACCAATGTATCTAAATAGGTGTCAGATGACAATGAGACAGGAAGGACAGAAAGATATTCCCACAACTCTGAAAGAGTTAACAAACAGTGGTATTCTGACTACCACAAGCACTTTTAATGTCCAACTTCTGATTTACAAATACAATTTTTTACTGGTTCTTCAGATCAATGACAGACTCCACAACTGGGAAAGTCCAAAGGAGGTCAAAATACCTTCTTATACCAAAAAGAATGCACATTCTCAAAGACAAGATATGTAAGAAAATATCACAAGGGCCTGGAAATGTACCCAGTCGAGCATAAATCAGGGATATTAGGATATGCCTGTAATCCTAGCACTTGGGAGGTGAACACAGAAATGTCTCAACTCTCAGGTTACTCTCAAAGTAAGCTTGAGGTCAGTTTGAAGAATGTTATTTGCCTTCTGAAAAAAACAATAACTGCTATGATAACCAACATTAATAATAAAGCAACCAGTGATTTACATATTTTATTTTTTAAAAAATAATAGCTTGGGGCTGAATCAATATCTCAGTGTTAACACCTGACATCATGTCTCCATCAACTATACAAAAACCAGACAAACTGGTGTATGTCCATAATCCTAGTAGTATGGAGTCAAAGGCAGGGCCATTCCAGAAGCTTGCTAGACAGATAGTCTTGCCCAAATGGAAACTCCAAGTCACTGAGAGACCTCATTTTAAAGGTGAAGTGGAGGCTGAACAAGTTTGGTTCAGTGGGTATAGTTCCAGATGCCAGGAATTATATTCTTGGTTCAATTTCCAGAACTACATGGTAAATGGAGAGAGTCAACTCCTTCAGGTTCTCTTATGACTTCAACTCAGGCACTGTGATGCATGCTCCTATGTGCACACATACAAAAATATAATTTAAAACACTATTAATAAAGTGGAGAGCAATTGAGGAAGATATGTTCACATCAACATCTGGCCTACATCTATATACACACATGTGAGCCCATGAATACATAGACAAGCATACAACATACACACAAATAGTGCAGAATTAATGGATATATTTCCAAGCAACAGGAAAAGTCAACAAAGGTTAGCTCCCACCTCAACTAATGAGATCAAATCTAAACCAGTGATTGTAAAAGCAAAAAGGATTTCGTTTCTTGGTTCTTCTGGTCATGACAGGACAACTACATTCATAAAGGCACAAAAGCTCTGGTTTCCTGTAGCCAGGAGGTTCTGGCCCACCTGGGGTCCATGATCAGGTCAAAGTTCTGCCACCTGCATTCCCACACCTGCATATAAAATAATTACCTGGAGGCTAATATTAATTGCAAACTGGGTCTATGGCTCAGGCTTCTTTTTAACTCGCTCTTGATCTTAAACCATTTTTATTATTCTGTCTGTTGCCACATGTCTCCATTGTGTTATCTGAGTATTTTTGCATCTTGCTTCTTCAGGCAGCATGTTGGAACATCTCAGTGACTCTGCCCTCCTTCCTTTTCATCTATGCTCAGATTTTCTGTCTGCCTCTAAGATGTCTTGACATAGACCAAAACAGTTCCTTTATTAATCATAGTAACTCACAATGTACAGAAAGACATCCCATATCAGTTACCTGCACAAGACCCACACAGGATTAGCTGGTCAACCTACCAGCATAGATGTGGAGGGGCTCATGAGTCCTCACCACATAGCTGAGGAGTTCATGATAACTGATGGCTTCTAGAGGAGAAAGGATCAGTGTTTCCCATGAGTGTAGCCCCAGATAGCTGTCTCTGCTGCAGTGGATAGTTCCACACTATACACATATTGGAACCACTACTTCGACTCAGAGATAGATAAATGAAAAAAATCACAAAGTTGGGAGAAATATTAGGAGGTTATCAACAGGAACTTATATATACATATATATATATATATATACATTATTTGATGATTTTACATTATACACCCCATTAAACTCAGTTATCAGTCCTCTCAGATTCATACCATCAAAAGGAATTTGAGCAGTGAAATAAAGGATGTATATGAAGAAAATATATTGGGTACAGCATGAAGAATAACATTTTTAATTATATTTTAAATTATTTTAATTCTGGTTCTTCTTTGCTCAGATTTCTATCTTCCTTTTTAATATGAATAAAAACATCAGGTCAATGGTAGCATTTACAGAAGTGGAAGATGATATACATAATACTAGATGAAAAAAATTATCCCCATTCTCACCCAGTTGGGAACCATGTCCTACAATAATGACTTGCCTGAAAGATACTGGTGTAATTCTGGCATAAATGCTATGAGAATAACTAAAAACTTTTAAGATTTCCTGTCCACTCCATGAGATATAAGCCATATCTGTCAATGAACTAGAACCTGAGACTAGATAAATCATGACTACTAGGAGAAAACCTAATACTTTTAATCTGTTAAATGTGTATAGAAATGAAAAATTCGTTATGATATACTGCTATATCTATAGAAGAGTGCATCATTCAAGCCTTGGAAGAGAAGCTTCCTCTTGTAGCAGACTGTAATTAACAAGAATACCTGCATATGCCAACATGAAGAGAGAAAAAGACTTGAAAAATGTCAACTCTGACTGGGATGTCTCTATGATACCTTTTCCCTCAAGGTACGGGAATCTATGTGAAAAAGAAGGCGAAAAGACTGTAAGAGCCATAGGTAGTGAATGACATCATGGAAAAAACATCTCTTGTGTAAAATATGGAAGTTGCAATATAAACTCACATAATTAACAGGAAATACATAAGCTCAAACAAGATAAAATGCTAGGATACACAAACTCATTGTCCTACCACTAGCCAAGAAGATTTTATCAACTTAGAACCCCTGAGAGAGGAAAGTCAGTTTTCTATAATGGAGTGACATTAGCTAAATCAACTACTCCACAGCATGCCTCACACTCAGGAATAACTATCCAACATAATCTAGACCCCAAGGTTTGGTTTGAACCATTTGAAGAGTATATAAATATGGATGAGAAGGAAGGTGGAGGAGCATCTGGGTGGTATTAGAGAAAATGAATTATTTTGATCAAAATATAAAGATCTCAAAGAACAAAAAAAAAGAATTTTAAATAAGTATTTATAGGGAGAATACCAAGACATCCTTGGGAAGTGGGAATAGAAAAGATTTCATGAGTGGATTAAGAGCAGGTGGGAATGGATTCATGAGCAATCAGGTTGGGGCCAAGAGGGGGAGAAAAGTGAATGAGACTTCTTGAAGGGGACATTTCATGAGCAGATAAAAATCTTATTCAAGGGAGTCTCTCAGGAATCTACTTATCTACTCCTGGCAATAACAGATAAGTGTGCTGAACTGGCTGTTGCCTGTGACCAACTGGTGCCTTACCCAACTGTTGTTATAAGAGAGACTTCATCCAGAAAATGGTGGAAACAGATTCAGACTGATACCTAAGCATTAGGTGTAGTCCATGAAATTGTGCAGAAGAGTGAAACACAAAATTATAGGAGCCAGAGGGATAAAGGACACCATATAAAATCTCACAGGATCAGCTAACATTTGCTCATAAGAATTCACAGAGACTAAACTGACAACCAGGGTACCTACATGGAACTGATTTAGGCACACTATATTTATGTTACCGTTGTATAGATTAGTCCTCTTGTGGGACTCCTAACAGAGGGAACAAAGTTGTCTCTGACTCATTTACTGGCTCTTAGGACCCTCCCTCTCAATTTCCGTTATTATATGAGGATGTGGTAGTGCTTGCTGCAACTTGATATGCCATTTTATGATGAACTCATAAGAGACCTGATCTTTCCTAAACAGAAACAGAGAATGAGTGGACTGCAGAGTGGGAACAGAGAGGGGCACCTGGGACAGGGACTGGGAAAAGAGGAAAAAGAGTAAATTGTGGCCAGGATGTAAAATAAACACATAAATAAATTTAAATAAAAAAACAGATGTTTACGCTTTCAGTGTAAAATTTATTGAAGAATGTTGCAAGTAAAGCATCTGATACCAATTTTACAGTAAGAGGTGTCATAATAGTTCACATTTTCATTTAAAAATTATTCTAGATAAACTACAGAGATATGATTATTCTTAAAAGAGCTCAAGAGAAATTATTAAACCCAACCAGATGTGAATGGAGATGGTCCAATAAGAACCAGAAAAGTTTAACTTTTCATTCTGTCACTGGCTTATTCATTTCCTTTACACTAGATGGTACTCTGTATTGACACTGTGAAAGCTCAATGGGTGTACGAATATTTAACCATGCATCAAAGCCATAAAATTAAACCTCATTTTAATCTTAGTTTTAGTCATAAAGTAAATTAAGATATCAATGTTCATAAGAACCACATTCTTGAGGAACTTCTTGAGAGAAAGTTATGCTCCAGTTATGATCTCATCCCGTGGCACAACCTTTAGAACAATTGGTTTTTCTGGTTGAAGCAATGGTTTTCGGCTTATTTTCAAAGGTATCTGCAACAGCGGAAGAAAATATTGAAAAGCACTGAGTGAACCAACAACAACTCCAGAAGAAAAGTTGAAAATTTTCAAGATGTAATATTTTGACTTCTTTATTGTCCACGCTGTGTCAATGAGATGGTGAAAGCATACATTCAAATCATGCACTGTGTAAAATGTTAATGATACTATATACAGGGCCTGAGATGAAGTCATATTGGTTTATGTTATTTCTGTTCTATGCTACTTTAGAGTAAAGAGTCAAGTGTAACAATTTGAACCTGATTAGTTATTACGTTATGTTATTTTTAAGCCTTCTAAAGCTATTTTTGGTTTTTGAAACTCATAGGTAAACTGTGAGAAGATACATTTCAAGCCTGTGGGCAGTCCTCAAATTTAGATCATGTATCATCATTACATTTGATCCCATTCAGGGCAAATCTTGCAGAGGACAGATGCTTGCTTTTCTAGCATCTATTCTTGACTTCCAAGGATGGAATGAGTGGCAAATTTTGAGTCTTGCAGTGTTTACCATGATGCTTTATCCTCATGCTATTCTTGATGGTAGGAGAACTCCCCTAGCAAAGTAATATCTGGTTCCAGGTGAAGGGATAGGAATAAAGTTGTCATGGGATAGTGAAGTGTCAATTTTTAGATGACTGGAACTTTCCAGAGCATCTGCTCCTTGATAGGTGTGCCACTGAATGTCAAGACTAGAAACTTGCTTTGATTTTTGAAATATGTGTACATGCTTATGATTTAAATGCTTTAGTGAGAAAGTACTAAAATAAGTGAGGCTGTGTGTAGGTAAAGCTACACAATTGCCTATTTAAACCACAAATCACAGAATAAACATTTTCTTTATTCTTTCACAAAAAAAGCTGATGGAAAGAAGACATAATCTACAGACACAAACTCCATAAACTTTAGCAATTCCTTTGTATAAAACAAGAAAAGTTTAGGAAAATGTACCCGCTTTATCTAACTGTCCCATCTTTCTCTTTAAAAATTTTAAGTACTATCCATGTGTTTCCCATGGAGGTGGACAAAACATGTGTAAAAATATATGTATGAATGGTATCTGTTAATTTTGATTAGCTTAATTTTTTATGATAGAATACTGTAATTGTAAGCAATACCTTAAACCATTTATTAAAGGCTTTCAATTCACAAACTTTCTTCAAATGATCATTTGTAGTTTGTGGAAGGAATAATGATATAAATAATGTTATAATAGTGATATAAGAAAGAGACAGTATTTCCCTCAATTGTGAGAGAACAAACACAAACAAATTGAAGGTTTTAATAATAACATGTTAGCAAAGGTGAGGAAAGCAGCCCAGAGGAACTACAAGTAGTTCTACAACTACATAAAGAAAATGAGGAAAGATCTCAACTAGGAAATAAACAAGAACTTGAAATGTAATAGCAGAATAAGATGGAAAAAAGATACATAATTTATGGAAATATGAGAACCATTTGTTTTTTGGAGCAATAACTTTGGCAAAGTGAGCAGAACCATTAGGATAACCTGTAACATTGGAGTTCATTATAACAAGCAACATTTGAAAGATTTATTTATTTTTAATTTTGTGTATAGGAGTATGTTGATTGTACATATATGCATGTATACCACATGTATGTAGTCTCATCAGAAGCAAGAGGAGTAAACCAGAGGCTGTGTTGCTGCAGTTGTTAATTCTTGTGAGCCATTATGTGGGGACTGGGAACTGAACTGGAATCGTTTGTAAGAGCATCTAGTGCCCTTAACCACTGAGCCATTTCAAGAATCCCAGCAAATACGTTTTAAAATGATTCTTAACTTGGCCTCACATGGGAAGTCAGAGATGATCTTTTAAAGCCACAGTCTGGGTGAATTATTTTAGGATTTCAGAAATGACCAGGCATCATGAGTTTTGGGGATTTTTTTGTTTTATTTTGTTTTCTTTTTTTCTCCATCCCAGCCACTAATGTGTCATGCCCGAGATTCTGTTTTTGTTTTTGAGACCAGGTGTTAAATAGACCTTGCTGGCTTCAAATTCACTAAGTGAACAGGAATCAGTCAAACATCTGATCCTCCTGCCTCCAGCTCCAGAGTGTATAGATTACATGTATGCTTTACCACAGCTATTTCACAAAGGTCTAGGGATGGGAATCAAGATGTTGTACATGTGCAGGAAGCATTTTGCCAACCCAGACCACATTTATAAATTGTAAAGCTAAACAGTGATTTTAATATTCAGCCAGTATTTGACAGGAAGGTCAGACAAGAAATTCTATTAGTTCTGGAAGAAGAGTGCACCATCAAGCAAACATGAAGTCATGATCACTGCAACACTTTATGGCATATGACATGGCCAATATCCAATGCACATTACTGGAACTTCATGTCATTATATTCCTGTCACATTATCTTTCACTCACTCTTAATAATACACTAGTTGTACTCTATAGAGAAACAATACGAGAGATCCCTTAGCTTATGGCTTGGTACAAATAACTCATTTGCTCCTGAGACAAATCAGAAAACCATAAACAGAATATTTAGCTTTATATACAAAACTTTTAGATTTAAAAAAAAAACTCTCATGAATCATCATTTACAGGGGTAGATTTTAATTTACCTGTGTTTCTTTACAAGGCTGGAAGGAGAAGTTTTGAAGCACTTTAGTGAGAGCAAGTTTCATATTCATGAGAGCAAACCTCATGCCAATGCAGTTCCTGGGTCCATTTCCAAAGGGCAGGAATACATAAGGATTCATGTTGCCCTTGTTTTCCTTGCTGAACCTAGAGACATGTAGTAATGACAAGTCAAGAAATGATAGAAACATAAGAGCTACACACATGTATCTGCCTTCAGATATCTAACCAGTAACATACAGGTAGTTTGGGAAAGGTTCATTGAACTTCAGCTCACAGATAATTGGCCATGAGTAATTGTACACTAAGGTCCTTGCCTTGTCTCTTCCCCTATTAGAGTTTTCATATGATGTGTAAGACAAAGGCTACTTGAAAAAAAATGCTTCCTATGAGCCACTAGTGTATTAGTGCTATGGGGTGGGGGTAATTAACCACTGTCTGATTGGAATATAATTCCAATTTACAAGGGGAATTAATGCCTGGTTCTGTAAACCTGATCAACATCCATTGGCTAAGAAGGTCATAGGCTCTAGGAGAGAATGTACTATTGTTGTTTGCTAAGAGGCCATGCTATCATACTGGCTTCTAAATATTAATGTTTATACACAAAATTAGTTATTCTCTCAGCCTTGATCAGAGAAGCTTGTGATTGCCATGTGATACAGTTGACACAGAGACTCGTAACTGGACAAAATGCTGGAAATGAGAAAGGATGGAGTTCACAGTTTAAAATGGAACATCTGTATTATCATTAACAAGGCTAAGGAAACATCTCAGAAGGGGAACAAAGAATAAAAAGTGGGTTGTGAATCACCGTCCTCTTGACCTGATGCAACCCTTGTACTCCTAAACCAGGAGCAACTGTGGTTGATACACAAGACTACATCCATGTTGATACATTCCATCAAGAATGGGGAGCAGTTCCTAGGTACCACCTCCCTAAAAACAATTGACACTTAATGGTTTGGGGGGTAAGGGGATGTTTCAATTCAATTTTCTAGCTACTGGTGAGTTGTCTGTTTCCAGTAAATAACTCCTATACCTACACTGATACAAACAACCCTAACTAAATATATTAGTCATAAAAAAACAGGAAGACATGGAAAAAAGAGGAAGACTTAATGAAGATATGTAGGATTTCAGCAAGTGTGGAAGGAAGAAGAGACTGGGTAATGTAAGTGGAACATGACAAAAATACATTATACATGCTTGAAAGTGTCAAAGAATAATAAGACAACAAAAAATGCATCTGTCTCTAAACTATAAAAGTCCATTCAGGATAATGCTGGGGTTTTACACCTCTGACAGGCAAGTGTCAATTAGACTAAAAATATGGATTCCTGCCTCACAGTTAAGTAGGTCATTTATCACACACTTGAGTAAGGAGAAAAACACTGTATTTAAACTGACACATTTTCATCCAGACCATCTTCCCTCTCCTATATTTTTCTTCTCTTTCTCTGACATTTTTCTCATAGAATGCAAATGAATGCTACATCACATTTAGATTATCTTTCCATAAGAGACACCATAGCATATACAGGCCAGCGTTCAGAGTAGGTTCTGAGTCACAGGATTCTTTTAACTTTCAGGGCAAAATTCTTCAGGCTCTGGCCAGTACTGTGGATCCAGGTGAAGAGCATAAACTGGTACCATGACTATTGACCCTTTGTGAATAAACACACCATCAATTTCAACATCTTGCTTACAGACCCTTTGATGTCTACTACAAATTGGGTAGAATCTGAGGGTTTCATTTAACACCATGTCCAGGTATTCCAGCTCCATCACTTTATCATAGTTGGGAGGTGCCTGTGAAGAAAGAAATAGATATGTGCTGGGATTATACAATGTCTTTCACCTAGTCTGCATTGTTCTTTTTAGATTTTAGAAGCTCCAAAGCTGAGCTCAGCATTGTCAGGGACGTAAGCACTTACAAAACATTTAAAGGGTATTTAATTGTTTTATTATGTGTGTAGGTGTTTTTCATACATGTGTGCATGTGAGAAGATGAGTGCAGTGCACACAGAGGTCAAAAGAAGGTGTCAGACCTTTGGAACTTGCATAGCAGACAGTTGAGAACTGATGTTTGAGTGCTGGGAAACAAGTCAGAATAGATTCTCCAAAAGAGCAGCCAGGACTAGTAACCATTAAGCATTTATCCAGGGTCATACAAAGTGATTAGAATAACAAAATATCACTTGGGGTTTGGAAGATGTCTCATTAATAAAATGTCTACTCTGCAAGTCTGAGTTCTGATACACATCATTCATAAAGACAGACACAGTGGCACACATCCCAGCAGTGGAGGGGCAGAGATAAGGCAGGACTGGTGATCATTGGCCAGTCACCATAGTCAAAGTGGAAAACTCCAGATTTAGTGACAAATGCTATCTAAAAACATGGTGGAGCAGACATGGGGGACTGGGGCTATTGGGAGCTCAGTGCATCACAAACAACCACTGAGGAATTTTTGGGGAAATGAACTAAACCCTCCAAATATAGATGACTGTCAAATGGTATGGGAAGTTTGTGGAGTCTCTTGGAGTAGGATTAGACTATATTCCTGTGTATGAATTGACTTCTCAGAACCCATTCCCTACAGAAGAACACCTAACACAGTCTTAATACTGATATGAGGGAATCGGACCTACCTCCAATGGATACATCAGACTGAATTGACCCAACTTTGGATTCCTTGCTCTCCTTGGGGAATGGATGGAGGACTGGGGTTGAGGAGACTGAGGGAGGACTGAGAAGGACTTAGATGAGGAGCAAGAGGGCAAGCAGAGATATATATGGAAAAAAGCTTTTCTAAAAATAAATAGGGGAAAAACATGGTGCATGCGCGCGCACGCACACACACACAAACACAAACACACACACACACACATTATTCACATGCCATTGCTGGTGATGAGAAAGTGTCTTCTTTCCCTTCTGTTCCAAGCCCCATCCATTCACCTTATTGGGCAGAGCTGCATCAATTTCCTCCTGCAGTTTCTTCTGGACATCAGGGTGTGTGGCCAGTGAATGCAGGGCAAAGGCAAGTGTGCTGCTGGTGGTGTCATAGCCACCAAAAATAAAGATAACTGACTGGGCTGTGATCTCCATGTCAGACAGAGCTGAAAGTAAGAAAATATTTCAGGAAAGTCAGATCACGGTTGGTTATGACTGACGAGATGAGGAGAAAATATAAAAAGGCCCCTGTTTCCCTAGGAATAAATACAGAAAAGCCATTCAGTCACCGTGGGACTATTATCACTCTGACATCCCTGGGACACAGCCAGAGAAGGGGAAGGTTGCTTCATCCAAATGTCTCATGGCTTATGCCCTGTTCCTTCTCATGATCAGTGGGCAACTTCAAGACATGCAATTTAGTCTGCTGTATAGATTTACTTTTCGTTTTTATTTTTGTGTGTGCATATCTGTGTTTGTCCATGAAAATAAGAACAAGGCATCTGATCTCCTAGAATGGATGTGTAGTAAGTTGTGAACTTTCAGGGATAGGTGCTATGAACTGAAATTCAGTGCTCTGGTAGAGCTTAAGATTTTTTTTTTTTACCTTAATTACTTTTACTTATTCTCCACTGTTCCCATTTCCTTCCGCGCTCCCACTTCCCCTTCCCACCATCCATTCTCACTTCCCATCTACCCCTCAAGGGAGGTATGACCTCTGTTGAGTGGTCCACACAAGCTATCACTTAGAGTTGAGGCAGACCCCATACCTTTCTCTTGTATCAAGGCTGAGAAAGGCATCCCACTATTGGGTGTGGGCTTTAAAAATCCATTTTGTGTATCTGGGATAATTTCTTGTCCTGTATCTGGGTTTCTTCCAACAGATTGATCAAGGCAACTGACACCCTCATAAAGAGGGAATAGTTTGGTCCCATGTAGGCTCTCTAGCTGTCAGCCCAGAGTATATGAGCTCTCATTAGTTTGGATCAGCTGTCCCTGTGGTTTTCTGCATAGTAAGCTGGACCCTCCCTTTGCACCTTTAGTTGTTCCTAAATCTCTTCAACTGAACTCCCAGAGTTTGGGAAAGTGCTTGGCTATGGGTTTCTGCATCTGCTTCCGTCAGATATTGGATGTAAGTTCCATGATGACAATTAGAGCAGTCACCAATCTGACTACAGGGGAAGGCTAATTAGGGAACCCTCTTCAGCACTGCTAGGAGTCTTAGTTGGGACTATGTGGGTTCATGTGTGTTTCTCAAGCACCAAGTTTCTTCCTAAACCCATGATATCTCACTCTGGGAGAATATCTCTTTCACTGCTCAATTCTCCATTCCTCCCCCAACTCACCTTCTCAAACACTCTTGTTCTCACCCCATCCTCTACCATCCACACTTCCCTCACAGTTTACCCAAGATATCTAGGTTAAGATATTTTATGTCTGTGTTCATGTGTTATGTGTCATGCAGAGGTACAAGGCCCATGGAGAGAAGAAAATTGCACTGTAGCCCATAGAGCTTGAGTTACATACAGATGTGAACCTCTTGCCACGAGTGCTATGATATTGTTGTTGACAATATTTTTCTCCTAATTAAAGTATGTCCTTGCTACTATAATAAAACTGGACTATAACCTCACAATCAGTTGGTTATTTAAAACTGATTTCTATTTTAGCAATCAAAATTAAAACAGAAGGATTATGAATAAATTGGTCAGAACATGGAGAGCTAGTGTGGCATTCATGAAGCTGTGGGTTCAATCCCAGGAAGGTGTGATGTGAAATGCAGAGTCCTGGACATGACATGGCCCACTCATGAACTTGCTACCTGCATGAGATTATGCCAATAATATCAGCCAGAATCCTTGATAGAACTCACTGAGTGACCAAAAACAAGTATCATGTTTTGGAAGGAAGTTAAGTTTTGACTTCTGAGGGAAATGGGAGATAATATTTAGGGGTGAGCTGTTGGGAGCTGCCGCACCTTAAAGATGGCGCTGGCTCCTGTTCCCTGCCTTCCTGATGGCGAATGCTTCTAGTAATAATTAACTCCATCCATGGGATGTGCTGAATTGACTAGCTTGCTTCCCTGTGCGTGGCCCTATGGTGAAGGCCCACGTGGCATTAGCTGAGTGAAGGACTTGAGCTTAAAACTGGCTGCACAGGTTGGGAGAGAGGAAGAACTACTGCAAGGGGCTACTACTGCAAGAAGTATCTGTAACAATAAAGGACCTGGTCAATTACCACAGAAGAATCCTGGTGCTGTGTCTTTTCCTGCTGGACGGGATTGGGCGCGGCGCAGTGAGCATAATGAAGATAGATTATATATCTATATGATATTGTCAAAGATTGAATAAAAGAATTTACAAAAAGCCAGTAGTGGTGTCTTAACAACTTTAATCATAGCACTCAGAGAGTAGAGGCAGGGCAATCATTGTGAGGACAAGGCCAGCATAGTCTCACATAGTAACATTCAACCCAGCTGAAGCTTAACAGAGAGAACCTGTCTAAAAGAATAATGAGGTTATAAAACAAAAATAAGAGGTACATATCTTTAAATGCACTAAAAATATTCTATTGAACATCTAAGTACAACCCAATAAGACTGGGAATTACATGCTATGTGAATTATAGACCATAGATGTATAAGTTTTGGTAAGTGTGGAAGAGAAAGGCAGATCTGACAAACAAGGCCACAGACAAATTCAGTGGGTCAAAAGACAGAAGAACCATCACACATACCTACTGTCATGAAAAATGGTTCAAAAAAATCAAATTTCATAAGCTTCCTAGCTTTTTCCACAAAAGGGTCCTTAGGGTTGTTGAGGGAATCGACGCTCACACCAAATGCTGTGCTCGTGATCACATCCATGCTGTAGGCCCCAAATGCTCTGAGGAGAAAGTGACATTGGAATTTAACACATGTATCAAGGAGCCTGAAAAAAATATGGTGTTAGACAAGACAGGCCAAATCACCTCAGTATTGACTAGGCACTTTCCCCTTCTGCCCATCCCTACATTTGTGATCTTGGTTCTATACTATTTATTTTTCAAATGAATATTTTGTCATGTAGTGTCTAAGGGAAGAAAGAGCAGACAGACCATGTGAGACACACACAAGGATGACCCTTCTGCCCCAGGTGCCCTTCCTCTCCCTGAGCGGCAGTGATGTACCACTACTTACTCTTTCATGGTGACAGGCTTGCCTCTCTCTGCCTCTTTTCTCAAGTGTCTTACCAAACTATCTCCATACTGTTCAATGATGGGGAACATCTAAGCACAAACACAGAAGCATCCATAGTCAGGTGTAGACACTCAAGTCACACAAACATTTCAAAGAAAACTTCCTTTAATCACCTGTTTAAGTTTTCCACTGGTGAAGGTGGGAGACAGCAAGGCTCGGAGTCTCTTCCACTCCTCATCCTTAGCAAAGAAGATTGCTTTACTCATAATCCCCACTGGGCCAAAATCCTAGAGTCCAAAAAAGAATACAAATGTGGATTTCTGTAAGTCCAGAACTTTCCATGATTGCAAAACAGTGGTGTAAAACAATTTGACAATGGCTACTTTCAATGGAGCAAGCCTTATACTGGATGCAAAAGAAGTAAGAATTTCCTCACAGCCTACAAGAAATCAGGTGCTAATGTGACGCCTATTGTATTTTTAAACATTTATATTCTCAGATTCTCCCAAATGTAAATGTTAATCTCTCCGTGGATAGAAATTAGTTGCAGGGCTGAGAAAGAAGATAAGAACAAGATGTAGTAGATTCTCCAGAGCTGTGCAGATGGAAAGTGTCTTCCAGACAGATGTGAAGTTAGTTTTGCATTAGACAAGATCTCCAGGTCAGTATTCACAGCATAAATGATATAAAAAGGAATGTCTTGACATGGTCTGTGTGTTTGTGTGTGTGTGTGTGTGGGTGTGTGTGTGTGTGTGTGTATATGTGTGTGTTTTGACTAGAGTTCCAGTGTGCATTCTCATTTGGAGACCAATGGTCTGGCTTCTTTCTATATTATTCTCTACTGCATTTTTTGACGTAGGTCTCTCACTAAATCTTCAGTCTGTTTAGGGTATCAAATTTCACAAGCCTCTAACACAGCATAGCTCTGAAGTATCACATGCATGCTGCTATGCCCAGGTTCTACATGGATGATGAGGATCAAAATTAAGGTTCTTTACCCACTGAGACATCTCCCTAGTTCTGAGCCATTAGGAGAATTTGATGTTAGAGATTTTTCAAGATTTATTTTAGTATTACAGACAAGTGTGTATGCATGTGCAATAATGTAGGCACATTTGTGTGCAGTGCATTCAGAGGCCACAAGAGGTAGTTGGATCTCCTAAGTCAGAAGTTACAGATAGTGGTGAGCTGCTGGCTGTGGATGTAGGAAATCAAACTCCAATTCTCGTTCAGAACTTTCATTCATTAAGCCACCTCTCTAGCCCCTGGTTTGTTTGGCTTGAAAAATTCTTCTATTGTTAAGGGGTAACGCTATGAAAATTCTTTTTCTTTAGTTCTTTATGCAGTGATGAAGGGAATAATGTAATACTATTTCCATGGTGGAAACTTCCTTCTATCCTCCACACTTTTGTTTTATGCTAATGTGAAGCCCTCCAACAAGCCCTTATAGTAAATCACTCAGCACAACAGGAAGAAATGAAAATGACTTCCATTTGATGAAGGGCAGCTGAAAATTAGGTCTTCAGCCAACTTCACCAAATGACCAAAGACTGAAAGAGGGCCAGAGAGATGATGGCTCAGTGGGCAAAGGTCCATGCTGCCGAGCCCATCAATCTGAAATTAATCCCCAGGACACATAAGATAGGAAGAGAGAATCAATAGGTTTCCCCAGATAGGAAATTGGGATAGCTATGGTTCAATAAAGAGAGAACTAATTATTGTACCTCACACAAAAACTAACATAAATGAAGCCATAGGTCTAAGAGCGAATCTCAAACAGATGTAATTTGTAGACAAGCAGACCCACACCGAAGGCAGGTAAATAATCATCAGACCTGACACTGAAAGCACAATCATTGAGAAGGAAATGGATACAAAAGGAGAGAAGAAGATGGGCTATACTCAGTAGCTATGGGCTAACTAGAGGGAACTGCATGGCCAGAGGCAGCTTTATATTCTCAGTATGCATCACCACACAAATCTAGACTTGTGATAAACCATACTGTACCACACAGAAATAATAAAGGACTCTTGAAACAGGAAATGTAAACACATTCTAGATGAGAGCAGAGTCCTCCTACAACTAGATTACAATAATATAGTATATTTACACTTCCTCATTAGCAAAACAAATACACAGAGAGACCATGCTTGTATATAATTGTGGAAGCCTCTGTGAATATATATTTATTAATTTTTTATGTAAGAAATAGCAAGGTAGTGGTGTTGTTACACACCTTTATACCAGCATTTATGAGGCAGAGGCAAGAAGATTTCTGTGGCTTTGAGGCCACTCGGGACTATAAAGTGAATTCCTGGGCAAATAAGGCTATATGTGAAGCCCTGTTTTAAAAAGAAAAAAGAGGAAAAAGGAATCAAATACTCAGTTTGCTAGGCAGGACAGGTACATGATTTTAGTCCTAGCAGTAGGGTAATAGGAGCAGGTAGATTCAGGCAGATCCCTGAGCTGTGGCAAGAGTGGTCCACAGAGTGAGTTTCAGCAGAGTCAGAAATACACATAGACAACCTGTCTCTAAAAAAACCAAACAAAAAAATTCAGTAAGTAAAAGCTGGCTCAACAGTTAAGAGTGCTTGCTGTTCTTGGGAGGAACTGAGTTCAGTTCCCATCATCCATGGCAAGCCACTCACAATGCTACATACAAGCAATCTCTTCAGGCCTCCAGAGGAACCTATACACATATAGCATTTACTCAAATACACACACACACACACACACACGCACGCACATCAGTAAATATAACAAAAAATTAATCTGTAATTGTTGAACTAAATAAAAGTTACTTACTCTCCGGTTTGTGAAGACAGAGTAGCATTCCTTCACAAAAATATTTTTGATCATCTCTGTATCTGTGATAATAAACAGGGGTGTTCGAACATCAAACAACCTGTGTGGAGAAAAAAGCAGATTAACCCAAGCCAGGTTCTGAAGTGGGAGCCCCATATCCCGGCTTTGGTTCTCATGCTATGTGACCCTCATTCTGGGCATGCAACATGTTGTCACAGGAGTTCCCAGTCTAGCTTAGTGCATCTGACCACAGATATAGTGGAGTCTCCATAAAGTGACAAGTGAGGTCATTCAAGACTCAGGCAGTTATTTAAAGACAAAACAGCTCCAAAGACATCATATCTAGAAATCACACATGGATTTATAACCCTAGATGTGAACTATTGCAAGTTGCCTTAACATTTTCTGTGATTTTTTAAATACTTAAAATACCCAAAATGGGCTGGGGTTATGGCACAACATTTAAAAGCACAAATTATTCCAGCAGAGGACTCAAGAATGGTTCATAGAACCCACGTTGGATGATTCATAACCACCTGTAACTCCAACCCTAAGATCCATGTTCTAATTCCTCCATCTCCATGATATCAGCACTCATGTGCAGACACACACACACATGAACATACTTAAAAGTAACATAAATGTTTAAAATTAAATATTAAAGTAAACAAATCATAATTAAATGATTAAGATAAAATGTTAAGGTTAAATTAAATATTTTAAAGTGAAAGTAACTTCTCAAGATATTAAAATTATTCATGAAAAAAGTTAAAAACAACAAAATGTTTCAGTGTCTCGGCTTTGAATGTCCTCAGGGTTAGGAAGATGATCTAAAGTGTACCAGGCCCTGACTCTGGTACCCTGACCTGATTAAAAGAACTAAAAAGAATAATGAGGCACCTAAACCAGCTTCTCCAGGGCTCAGATAATGTGGAAGCCAGGGCAGAAAGCACATGAGAGCCAGGTGGGGGAGGGTAGGGCTGCAAAGTGCTATCTTCCCTACTCTAGAACTCTCTGCAGCCAGGATCACCTCCACAGGCCCTGGTAAGATTCCACTGTCACCATCCCAGCAGGAAGCTCAAGGTCCTGAGCCAGCCTGTGGATTTATACAGGGCTAGCTCCTGGAATGGAAAATGGTCCAATGAACACCAGTTCAAACCTCTGACCTAAAGGTGGAATGGGAGAACTAATTGCCACGATTGTCCTCTCACATTTACATGTGTGCCAAGGAGCACATGTCTCTCTCTGATAAATAAACAAGTGTAATAAAAAATCCAAAGAGAAAATAGCTGCTGGTACATACAGACACACAAAACCCATAAAAAATAAATGTGAGCAAAATGGCTCATCTAAAAATGATCTTAGAGTCAGGTGTGTTGTCACATGTCTTTAATCTTAACACTTGCAAAGCATACGGAGCCTACTCTACATGAGTGCCAGAATGACAGGACTACATTTAAACAAAAAAAGTTTAAAAAAACAATAAATGGATGAATAAATAAATTAATGAAAAATAGAATATTAAGTTAGTGAAGAGTTGAAGAAATGCTATCAAGTGCTGACAAGCAATAGTATTCCAAGTAGAAATTCACACGGGGCCATTTACTGACAGCAAAGCCTTCACTGGCATTGACTGACATGGTCTTTATGGCTCTGCAGACCTGTGTTCTGACCCGTGGTTCCTAAGATGGATGAGAAGAGATGAAGAGACTCCTCCCACCTGTTAGTGCCTCAGAGCTTAATGATGACATCTATTCAAGGCTCTAACCCAACTACAGTATCAGTGTCAAAGAACAGTTTCTGTTGCTGGCTCAGGAAGTTCACGAAACCTTTAAGGACATAGATCCAAGGAAGAACACTTTGGTTTTAAATACATTAGATCTCCAAGGTCAGTTCAATTAGACAGGGCACAGTGATAAACATTTCTACTAAAATTCTTAGCAAGGGGTGGTGAAGGCTCATACCTTTAATTCCAGAACTCAGTAACAGAGACATGCCTTGCCTCTGGTATGAGTTCCAGGACAGCAAATGCTGTTATACAAAGAAGCCCTGTCTCAAAAAACTCCAAAATCTTGGCAGGGGCTGGCAAGTTAATTCATCTGATAAAGGCCCATGTACCAAGCCTGATCACTTGAGCTTAAATTAATCCACTAGAAGTAGAGGGGCAACTGCCACAAGTTTCCTGTGCCCTGCATCATGCAGTATGGCTCATATCCCCCTCCAGAAAGGAATAAACACCCTTGATTTGAAATGAAATATCAGCAACAATAGCAAAACCTCTACATTTGTAAAGAAGTTTTTAATGCTAAGCATAAGTCCTTTAGCAAGTGCTTAGCTATGTCCTCCCATCCCTGTGGTCAAAGGATATGTTAAAGTCAACCCTGAGGTGGAGGAGTCTGGGCTTCCTGAGGGAAATGAATGAATGTGGCAGAGACAGCATCACACACTGTGTAACCCCAGCTGGTCTCCAACTCCTGATCCTCCTACCTCTGCCTCCTTCAACAAATCCTCCTGACCTGCACAACCTCAACAGCTGGTGTCACACATTTTTAGAGCAGATTTGTGGGACAGGAAATGGAAAAGGTAAAGACAGAGGCAGGTAGATCTCTGTGACTTTAAGTGCAATTGGGTAAACAAAGTGACAGCCAGGACTGTCACATAGAGAAAATCTATATCAAAAAAATAAAAAAATAAAAAGTGAACACACACCTTGGCCCAGCCTCCATGAAACACCAAAGCCTGTCAAAAAACCACAATATGCAATGTTCTCAAGATAATTAGCACTGTGAACCATGGCACTTAATGACAACATGGCTTCCCCTTTAAAACAGGAAATACAGTACTACAATTATGGGTTGACATTGTCCTTGCACAAGTAGAGGACATCATTCTTAAAAAAATCCACTACATAGAACATTCCAGAATACTCACCCCCATATTTTTCCATACTTTTTATGACACTCAACATCAAATCTCCATGTACCCTGGGAAGAGAAATGAATGAAATCCATTACTGCCCTGTAGGTACCAACCATTCTGTAGGATGGGAACCAAACCTTCACCTCCCATGACATAAGGTATACTGTTTTTGAGAATGAAAAGTTCTTCATAAACGTTTGAAGAGACACCAGCAAGATGGCTCAGGGGGAAATGTCAGATTGACAGGGCAGGAAAACTGACAGCTCCCTGTGGCCTCTGCCTGCACACTCATAGAACACACATGTGCACAGCACCAGGTACACACAGCACACATGCACAAGCATTAATAATAGTAACAATACTAATAATAATAGTTTTAAAGAATTTCAAGGTAATCATACAAGCTTTAGAGACAAACAACTGAAGCAGCCAGCAGCACAAGCTTCACCACTTGCCCTCTGTATGTGAGCTTGGAAATGTCTGCAGTGGACTGACCATGGGCCAGTTGTCAAGACAAGTCATCCATGCTTGATCCACCTAGAATTCAATGTAGCATATTACATGCTAACTACTGAAGTTCCTAATAATTTTGTTAAATCATCTTTTTCCTAGAGTATTTGCCTTTAACAAATCTTTATAGAAAGTTTAAAACTGCATTGTGTAGTCAAGTGGCTCAGGAAACTGACAGCCATCCTCCTGGCTCAGGTATTCACACTCTCTACTCAGACTTCTACACAGGCTGCTGCTTTTGTGGGAAGAGAGGCAGCTGTAGGTATATTTCTGTGTTAGAGCACTTGCCTGGCATGTCTAAGACCCTGGATCTCATCCTCAGCACCATAAAATCGAAACAGAAAAAGAAAATATGTTATTAGGGCTGTATAATTATGACTCAGCAGTTAAGAACACTTGCTGACCTTGCAGAGGGTCCAAGTTCCAGCCTCAGTACCCACATCCAAAACCTCCCAGCCATCTGAAACTCAGGCAAAAGGGAATCCAGTGCCCTCTTCTGCGCTCTGTAGGTACTGCAGTCATGTGCACAAACCAACATGCATATGATTAAAATCTTCCTAAAATAAACAATCATGAACCTGGACTCCAGGTCCTACAGGAAATGGTGAAAACAAAACACTCTAGTTCTCAGGAACCCAGAAATGCCATGAATAGTGAATACTGGCGAAAGAGCCATGGCCGTGACTCCAGGGGGTTAATGCAGAGAACCTAAGTATATGAAAAGTCTCACAATGTGTGTGTGTACATCTGTGATAAGCTGACTTAAGGGAAATTCACAAAAAGATGTTGCTCATGAGCCTGATTATGAAGAAGAGGTTTTTATTAGACTGCATATAGGTTGATGTCCTAGAACTTAGAAACCTCTTCAAGATTCTCTTTAATTATGTACAGTAATACCTTTCTGGAACCTTCACTAGGTAGAAAACAGGCTTATTTTTGCTCAGAAAGTTTGAGCTCATTTCCTGAACACCAAGATTAAGTGGGCTGAAGACTGTGTATTTCACCTAAGGAAAACTTGAGGCTCAATAAACCGACATTAGGTCCAGTGAGATGGCACCCAAAGAATAGGCACTTGTTACCAACCCTGAGAACCTGAGCTCCATCCCTAGGACTCATATTGTGGGGACAGAAAACTGACTCCCACACGTTGTCATTTCACCTATGTTTGTATGACAGGGTACATGCATACACAGTTACCCTAAAATTAATAAATATTGGGATTGTTTACAATGGGAGCTCTAGAGATGGTTCAGTGGGAAGAGCACACCTTTTAAACAGAGTTTAGATCCCAGTGTCTGTGTAAATTTAAAGAAGGGGTAAAGCCCACCAGTTGTTGCCACTTGCAGAAGCAGAGACACAGGATCCCTGGAGCAAACTGCCTAGCTGAAGAAGTCAAGTGGAGAGAGCTGGGTACAAGTAAGAGACCATGCCTCAAAGTATAAAGTGAAGAGCTATCAAGAAGACTCCCAATACCAACCCCTAGCATCTACACATACACATAAAATATCATACGTCCCTGCACACATATGGGCACTCACACACATGCAGATACATGCATACACACTATAAACCTCCTCCCCCACACAAACACAGAGAAAAACTGAGACAGAGAGAGAGAGAGGGGAAGAAAGAGAAGAGAAGAGAAGAGAAGAGAGAGAGAGAGAGAGAGAGAGAGAGAGAGAGAGAGAGAGAGAGAGCGCTTTAAGTAGGCACTAGAGTCCCAAGAAGCCACTGGAAACTCTAGTATCATGAGAATGTTCAGTACAACAGTGTATAGTCTCAGAGTTTCCTCCCAAAGAGCATTTAATACAACTAAATCATTATTGGCCATCAAGGGAAGCCATAGGTGGAGTTCAATCAACACTTACCTTGTAGTAATTCAGCAGTATTCCTACAAATGGCAGAGGCTTGGGCCCAGGAATTCCCTGTTTCTTAAAAACATCATGTTTCTGAGTCCCAAATCTATAAAGTGAAACAGAAAGCCTTGTGATCACACATCCAGAAGAGAGGAGATAAACCTGACCAAAACAAAAAAGTAAAATAATAAATAAAACAAACCAACAACTTGGCTGCCCCTCACGTCCAAGAGAGCCTAGGAGAGGTTGAGGGACCCTGTGTCATGGCAGCCACTATTTCTCCTGAGCTCTGGTGGATTTAGGGGTAACTTGAAAATCAACCAGGTCAAATCAGAAATAAATCTTATCAGAAAAACCTCCTCACCTTAGCCCGAGGAAGTTGAGACCATGTGTGACTCTGCACAGGAGATCTGCATAAAGTCAACATGAGCTTAGGAGTTAGTGTAACTGGGGCTATGGCTCAGGGGTAGAGTGCTTGACTAGCACATACAGGCTCCTTGTTTGATCTCTCATTCTGCCTAAAGAAATGAATTCAGTTGTCCTTCATATTGGGCCCTGAAAATGACTCCACAGATTAACTGTCAATGTTGATAATCTGAATTTGACCCCCAGGACACCCCGGACAGGAGAGAACTGACTCCTCATAGTGGTCTTCTGACCTAAACACACACACACAAACACACACACACACACACACACACACACACACACACACTGTCTCATGTGCTCTTTCTACTACAAATAAACAAAAACAAGTAAATTTAAAATGCATTTTACAAGAGTTGACTTCATCTTCTGCTATCACTTTCTACATTTTTATTTTAGTGCCTGTGGAGGGGTCAGGTTTCCTGGAACTGTACTTACAAGTGACTATGAGCCACTTGTACATGGAGAGATTCAAACCTGGGTCCTCTAGAAGAGCAGTAGGTGCTCTAAACCCCTGAGAAATTTCTCCAGCCCCTGCATCTGATATCACTTTTGACCTTCCAGCTATACCAGACTATAGGTCTGAGTGTAACTGCAATCATGAGGACACAGTGGGGGGGGGATTTTGTAGTTACTCACTGGTATAGGAGCAATAGACTGATTGCCAGGAGGACATAGGTTTCCAGGGAGAGAACTGAAGTCAGGTCCATAGGTTCTTCACTGTCAGCAATGTGCCCTCTGTGTTCTCCCTCCAGCTGTGGGCTCCCTTTGCAGGGCTTCCTCCTGCCCAAGGTGCTGAAGGGTGCTCAGCTAGCTGTGTTTATACTCTGGGGAGATGGGTGGGGAAAGGGCTCCAGCCAGTAGATGAATTACCTGTATCACCTGGACTTTGGTATCCTCTTCATCTTGGCAGATCATTAAGTTCAAATACACTCTATTTTGACGTCTTCTGAGTTAATACTCTGCACAGAAACAATAAAGCATGTTGTCATATCATAAGAGCAAATGTTCTTCGTTTTTATCCAAAATTCAAGCAAATTCATTGACATGAATTGCCCTCTTACCAAGGGTGTCTCCCCTCAAAAATACATGAAATAAAGCCAGAATTGTGCCACCTGCATGCAGATCTTTACAGAATGTCTTTGTCCCTCCCTGAAACATTATACATTGTTTAAAAAAATTCAACTCAGCAAAAAAATTTTCTTAGAAACTGTCCTCGCCTGTGCCTCTAACAAATTAAATAATTTCTCCCAAATTATGGCTCCCACACATGCATCCTCTTTCTGTAGTTCATCACTGAGGATCTTCCTATTCATCACTCTTGCTAGAGTGTGGAAGTATAATAGGCATAAGCACCACTATGTAATAGAGTCGTCATTCAGAGCACTCAAGTTGAGGTGGGAGAGGTGCTGGGTCTCATATGTCCCAATGGACCAGTAGCTCAAAACAGTTCAGTGAGGTCATGATTTACAGAGGGAGAAAATGGGACTCAAGGTTGCAAGTGTCCCCTGACAGCTGTGGTCACAACCAAAGTCTGTATTGAAAGCTAATATGAAGTAGTGTGTGTGTGTGTGTGTGTGTGTGTGTGTGTGTGTGTGTGTGTGTATGAAAATCACTCTGATTAGTTGCTTGCAATTGTTAGGGGAGCTGTTTTGAAGTGATGAAAGTCTTCTAAAAATCACTGACAGTGCAGTTTCTAAGTAGAACAATATTCAAAACCATTGAAAATTATACTGGAAATGGGTAAATAATGCAGGGTATGAACCAGGCATACCATTAAAGATGATGTATCATTTAAAGTTGTGTTTTTATTCGAGACCACTTATGATATTGTTCATTTGAGAGAAAGAAAATCTAGGAGTATTGATCAGATTCAGATGGCAGAATGACAGCTTAACAGTCACAAAGCCCTGGCTCCATCCCTATAACCACTGTGGAAATGGCAGTGCACTTCTGTAATCCCAGGACTCATGGAGTAGAGACAGGGGGATTAGAAGTTCAAAGAGAAAGTTCAAAGTGACATAAACAGTTTGAGATCAGCCTGGGGAACATGAGGCCCTGTCTTACGGGTAGCAGGACAACAAAAAAGATTTCCTCTACTAATTCTATCCACCAAAACTCACCCTCTGCCATTCCATGACATCATGAGAAGAGACAGACCCTCCCAGTTACTGCTGAGCTATTGACACCTAACAGATTCTGGGAGAGAGGGAGGCCTTGTATTAAGATGTGTGCTCACTGGTTACCAGAGAGCCAACAGGCTCTAATGGACCTTTCTAGCCACACAGTCAGACAGATGGTACTAGTGAAAGTCTGTAGGGCAATAAATAATTCATGAATATGGGAAAGAGATTTGCAGAGAAGAAGTGAAGCTGACAGGGGTGGGAGGAAGGAAGAGAAAGGGGGAAATTGACCCAAATTCATCATATACATGCACAAATTGTCAGGCCGACTACAATATTTATTAATTCAATAAGTATAGTATGGTGCTCTGGATTAGAGATGTAGTTCAGTTGAGACAGTACTTGTATAGTATGCATCAACATCTCATAACAAGGCCTAGTAGAGGTTATAATCCTTGTAGTCCATTGGGTGGGTGAGATCATTTGGCTACATTAATGGTGCTTGATACCAAAACCTGATGACCTGAGTTTGACCCATGGCACCCACATGGTCAATGGAGAGAATCAATTCCTGCAGGATGTCCTTTGATCTCCCTTCCACATGTGTGACACAGCTCAGTCAGACACATACACAATGTTCATTTAACAGAAAACTTATGAAATAACACCAGGACCAGGTATTCTGTTATATCCTCATGCAGAGAAAGACAATGAACATGGGTTAGAACATGAACATTTCCTACACCCTGACCAGGTGATAATTATTGGCATGGATTCCAAACACTTTGGCCATGTCCTGTGTTGAGCAGGGCAAGTTGATTACAATGAGCCTAAGGCCCCACACTTCCTGGCAAGTCTGTTGTTTTCATATATTCAAAGGAAAAGAGGGTGAATGGAAGTAAAGTGACCAGAAGTCAGGCCTAGGAATCAGACTATTTTATCAAATGTATGTTTTAGAGGAAGGTGGTAATGAATTTCACAGGACATTGCCTTCTAAAGGAACCAGAAAGATTCTGGGTTTAAATGAACAGGTTAAGACATTGATAATTAGGATAACCCACTCTCCTTTAAACTTCCTGAAGTGTATTCACTCTGACTCTTAATTTGGGAAGATAGAAATGACGGATCTCTCCAGGGGCTGTCTGTGGTGCTTGTCCCCACACACTCTGTAGCAGACAGAGATAAACTCAGTCTGTCAGGTTCCCCCAGATGCTGCTGAGGGAATTTGTATGTACATCCAACGGATCAAATGAATAAGGACTGAGGACACTGAAGGACAGACTCAGACTCCGCCAAAAGGTCAGGTGGTTCACCAGGCCCCAGTGCCAGAATCCTTGTCAGGAAAAATTGTATTCCAGTGGGGTTCTGGTTCCAGGACCAGAGGCTGTCCGTGGAGCTTGTCCCCACAAACTCTGTAGCAGACAGAGATAAGCTCAGTCTGTCAGGGTCCCCCCAGCTGCTGCTGAGGGAAATTGCATGGCTACCTGCCTCCAACTGATCAATCAGAGCAGGATTGAAGACTTGAAATCCAGTCTCCTGCCCAGAGCAGAGGTAGAGATTGAGCAGACCTTTTATTCAGAGGTGACAGGAGACACACAAGCCCGTGTGCCACAACTGACTAGTAGACACCTAATCGTGAACCACTGAAGCCATAGGAGGATGCCAGTGCAAAAACATACAAAATAATGTAAAGAACAAAAAGATAACTCTAGAAGAAAGTGGTGGTCCTACAACTACAGGACCTGAACTGAGCAATGGAAAGGAAATAGATGGAAGCAACACTAAAAATTTCTTTATGATAATCATCAAATCTCTCAAAGAAGATATAAAAAAATGCCTTAAAAATTGTAGAAAATACAAATAAAAAATTGGAAGAGATAAAAAAAAATCCATGAATGAAAACCATGAAAAAGTAAACCAAAATATGAAAGAAACAAGCCAGGAACTAAAATCTGAAATAGAAGCAAAAAAAAAGGCACGAAATGAGGCAAAGATGGAAATAGAAAATCTGAAGAAAAAGCTGGAACAACAGATACAAGCATAACAAACAGAGTTCAAGAGATGGAAGATAGAATCTCTGAAATGGAAGACTCAGTAGCTCAAATAGATATATTAGTCAAAGAAAATACTAAAACCAAAAAAGCCATAACTCAAAATGTTCAGGAACTCTGGGACACCACGAAAAGACCTAACTTGAGAATAATAGGAATAGAAGAAGGAGAAGAATACCAGCTCAAAGAAACAGATAATATTTTCAGTAAAATCATAGAAGAAATCTTCCCTAACTTAAAGAAGGAATTGCCTATAAAGATACAAGAATCTTACAGAACACCAAATAGATATGATTCCTCAAGATGTCAGCGCACCACATTATAATCAAGCCACAAAACATACAGAAAAAAGAAAAAAATTTAAGAGCTGCAAAAGAAAATGGCCAACTTACATATAAAGGCAGACCCATCAGAATAACACCTGACTATTCAATGGAAATGATGAAAGCTAGAAGGGCTTGGTCAGAAGTTATACAGACACTAAAAGTACATGGCTGCCAAACTAGAATACTATACCCTGCAAAATTATCAATCACCATAGATGGAGTAAACAAGATATTTCATGACAAAGACAGATTGAAACAATATCTATCTACCAATCCAGCACTACAGAGAGTATTAGAGGGAAAACTCCAACCTAAGTACCCCAGATGCACCCTTGAAACCACAAACAATCAATAATTCCACAGAAGAATACTCAGGAGAAAGTTAATACAAACAAGTTACCACCAAAAAATGGCAGGAAGTATCAACCAGTGGTCACAAATTTCCCTTAATATCAATGGGCTCAACTCTCCTATAAAATGTCACACACTAACAAGGTGGATACAACAACAGAAGCCATCCTTCTGTTGCCTACAAGAAACACACCTAAACCTCAAATACAGACACAGGCTTAGAATAAAGGGTTGGGAAAAGATTTTTCAGTCAAATGGTCCTAAGAAACAAGCAGGGGTTGCCATCCTAATATCTAACAAAGTAGACTTTAAGCGAAAAGCCATTAAAAGGGGCCAAGAGGGTCATTACTTATTCATCACAGAAAAAATTGATCAAGAGGATATTTCAATTCTGAATATTTATGCCCCTAACATAGGGCAACTACTTATGTAAAAGATACACTGCTAAAGCTCGAATCCCACATCAATTCTTACACCCTAAGAGTGGGAGATTTCAATACCCCACTTTCAACCCTGGATAGGTCAAACAGACAGAGACTCAACAGAGAAATAAGGAGTCTAAAAAAGGTTATGATGCAAATGGATTTAATAGATACCTAGAGAAGCTTCCATCCAAATACAAAGGAATATACATATTTCTCTGCTCCTCATGAAACTTTCTCCAAAATTGACCACATAATTGGTCATAAAGCAAATATCTATAGATACAAAAAATGGAAATAATCCCTTGGAACATATCGGACCACCAGGGTTAAAGTTAGAGTTCAACAACATCAAAAATCAAAGAAAGCCTACCAACTCATGGAAATTAAACATCACCCATCTGAACCATCTCTGGATTAAGGAAGAAATTAAAAAAGAAGTCAAAGACTTCCTAGAATTTATTGAAAATGAATCCAACATATCCAAACTTGTGGGACACAATGAAAGCAGTCTTAAGAGGAAAATTCATAGCGCTAGATGCCTGCAGGAAAAACATAGTGAAATCTCACACTAGAGACCTAACAGCTCAGCTGAAAGCCTTACAACAATTAGAAGCAAACTCACCTAGAAGGAGTACAGGACAGGAAATAATCAAACTTAGAGCTGAAATCAATATAATTGAAGCAAAAAGAACAATACAAAGAATCAATGAATCTAAGAGTTGGTTCTTTAAGAAAGTCAACAAGATACATAAGCCCTTAGCAAAACTAATCAAAAAACAGAGAGAGAGTGTTCAAATCAACAAAATCAGAAATGAAAAGGGGGGGACATAACAACAGAACCTCAGGAAATACAGAGAATTATCAGATTATATTTTGAAAATCTGTATTCCACAAAAATGGAAAACCTTGAAGAAATGGACAGCTTTCTGGACAGGTACCATGTATCAGCATTAAATGAAGATCAGATTAATTACCTAAACAGGCCTATAACCCTTAAGGAAATTGAAGCTGTCATTAAAAATCTCCCCCAAAATAAAAGCCCTGGTCCAGATGGTTTCAGTGCTGAATTCTACCAGACATTCAAAGAAGAATTACTACCATAACTATTTGATAGGTTTTTTTCCAAGCAAGTGACCAGCCCTACCTAGCTCCAGCTGTGTTTATTCACACATCAAACGCAAGCATGTGTTTTAATACTAACAGACAAGTATTTCCCATCCTCCCACATTAAACTCTGGCCAAAGTAAATATGTCAAATAGGTTTTTCCCAACTTTTACATCAAAGCATCTTTCTTTTTTAATAATAATTTTTTCTTTCTCTTTTTTCTTAAAAATAAAGTCACATTTTCTATCATGTATATCCTTATTCAAGGTCCCTTCTCCCTCCCATCTCCTCCAGTCTCTCTCTCTTTTCCAAATCTCCATACCTTCTCCCCAGCAAAGGCAGGAGGTCCCATGGTAACAATATTGCTAAGTTCAGCATCCACTCCTGGCAGATCCAGTTTCCTCCCCTCAACATCAAGGCTGAGTCTGGTGTTCCACTAGAGGGAGTTGGATCCAAGGTGCCACTCACAGGTGTTTCAAATCCAAAGCTGTTAAGGGTTGTGGTTTGCAGCTTGGACATGCTTAGCTTTTTGGTTTTTTTTTTTTTTTTTTTTTTTGCTTTACAGTCCAGTAATGAGTGAGTACATCCCATGCTTATCTTTCTGGGTTTGAGACACCTCTCTGTGGAGGATATTCTCCAAATTCATCCATCTGTCTGCAAATTTTAAGATATCATTTTTTCTTACTGCTAAATAGTACTCCATTGTGTAGATTTACCATGGTTTGTTAAACCATTCTTCAGTTGAGAGGCATCTAGGTTGTTTCCAGGTTCTTGCTATTATGAATAATGCTGCTATGAACATAGTTGAGGTAATGTCTTTGAGGTGTGAATGGGTGTCTTTAGGGTATACACCGAGAAGTGGAATTACTGGATCCTTGGGAAGACTGACTCCCAGTTTTCTGAGAAAATGCCTCTGTGAGGTACTAATAGTAACAGTAAAATGGCCATATTTAGAGGTGAAGAGATGTATTACAAATGTCTAGGAGGAATGGGAAAGAGGAATAGAGTTGTGTACAATCAAGGCACATGGTGTATATGTGTGAGATTGTCAAAACATATTATTAAATCTATTGGATCTGTAGATATAGGTCAGCAGTTCAGTGCATTTGTATTACTTCCAAAAGTTCTAAACTTGATTGCCAGCATGCACACACACACACACAGAGAGAGAGAGAGAGAGAGAGAGAGAGAGAGAGAGAGAGAGAGAGAGACAGAGACAGAGACAAAGACAGAGAGACAGAGAGACAGAGACAGAGAGAGAAACTATTATGAAATTAAACAACCTTGAACTGGATATCTCTGTAAGATTTGATGTTCACAACCATTCTTTCAATTTGCTCACCTCTGAAAAAAATAAAGCTATGACATGAGGAAAGGAAGGTTGTGATCTCTAGTATTCTTAGACTTGGATCCTCATCCATGTAAAAGTGCAGAATTGACCTAAGAAGTTAAATACACGCTTATCCCAATCATAAGATCTTTTCTTTTTTGTAATTTTATATTGTTTCCCCTAAGGCTTAGTCATAATGCTAGCTAGTTCTTTCATCTTAGTTCAACCCACTTCTATTATTCTGTCTTGCCATGGGGCCTGTGGCTTACCTATTATGGTACTTGTTTCTTTCTGAGCTGCTGGATTGCATCTCTGTCTTACTCTGCCCTCCTTCTCCTACCTAGGGCCCAATTTCCTGCCTACTGCTACAGTGCCTGCCATGGCCAAAACAGTTCCTTTATTTAAAGAATGACATTCACAGCATGCAGAAAGACATTCCCACATCACTGCCCCTTTTAAATACTGATTTCCTCTCCCCAACTCTCCCCATATTGTGGAGTTTCTGACACCCCCTTATATCTCATTACTCTGGCCTTATTATCACTTAGGATCTCCCAATTCCTCCAGCCCCACCAGGATCCTGAGTATAGGAGGGGACACTAAGAAGGAGGAAGGACTTTAGAGAGGTCGTCCATCATTGAGGCTTTGAGCTCTAGAAATTACATTGTTTTTTCATCTGCCTGTTCAGAGTGTGGAGGACCACACAACCACAGAAGCATGTGCACACATGCACCCATTACCTACAAAGCTTACACCAGACAATGATAGCTAATGATTACTGTTCTAAGTATTTTGATCAGACTCCCTGATATCAACTACTCCTCAACTCTGTGGGGATGGCACTATCACAAGTGAGGAAACCATGCCCCAAATGATAAAGTCATCCAAGGGTACATAATAAATCCCTGACACAACCAGGAAATGAGAGATCATATAGCTTTAAAGATCAAGGTTTTCATTTTGTTATTTGCATTTGTAATTAAAATAAAATTAAATCGTTCCTTTTTAATTCTTCCCTCCAATTTCTTCCATGGACCCACTCTGTCTGAATATCATGGCTTCTTTTTAATTATTATTGCTACACATATATAAGCATAAAAGTATAAAAACTACCTTCTGCCCTACATCTGACAGAGGACTGGTCTCCAAAATACAGAGAGAACTCAAGAAACTAAAGCAAAAAAAAAAAAAAAACCCATAAATAAACCAATTAAAAATGAAGTTCAGAGCAAAAAGAGAATTTTCTTTTTTTCTCTTCTTTCTTTCTTTCTTTCTTCCTTTCTTTCTTTCTTTCTTTCTTTCAAAGAAGTCACACTTTGTATCCCTGCACATCCTTATTCAAGGTTCCTTCCCCCTCCAGTCACATGAGGTCATCTTTCTTCTCCACAACTCCCCATCTCATCCCTGTTCAGGCAACCAACAGTCCCATGGTCCTACTGACCCAATATTGCTTAGTTCAGTCTCCATTCCTGGCAGATCCAGCTTTCTCCTTCCCCCTCAAGAGTGAGTCAGTTGTTCCTCTAAGGGGAGTGGGATCCAAGGAGTCAGTCCAGGGTGTTTCTGATCCCAAGCTGTTCAGTCAACTAAAGAATTACAAGTGGCTGAAAGGCACTTAAAAATTACTCATCATCTTTAGCCATCACAGAAATGCAAATCAAAACAACTTTGAGATACCACCTTACATCTGTCAAAATGGCTAAAATCTAAAACACTGATGACAGTCTATGCTAGAGAGGTTGTGGAGCAAGTGGAACACTCCTCCATTGTTGGTGAGAATGTAAACTTGTTCAGCCACTCTGGAATGCAGTATGGCAGTTCCTCAGAAAACTGGGAATCAATCTCCCCAAGGATCCAGCAATACCACTACTAGGCATATACCCACAGACTCACATTCCCACTCCAAATGCATTAGTTCAACTATCTTTATTGCAACATTATTCATAATAGTAAGAACCTGGAAAAAACCTAGATGTCCCTCAACTGAAGAATGGATTAACACACTGTGGTATAGCTACACAATGGAGTACTAGACAGTGGTAAAATAGAATGACACCTTAAAATTTGTAGGGAAATAGATGGAATTAGAGAATATCCTCCTAAGCTAATTATCACAAGCCCAGAAAGATAGACATGGGATGTACTCACTCACAAATGCATTTTAGACAAAAAAGCAAAGAATACTCAAGCTACAAAACACAAACCCTGAGTAGCCTGAAATCAGAGGGAACTTAAATGAGACATCCAGGGACTCCCCTAGGAAGAGAAAATAAAGAAGATCTCCTTAGCTAATTGGGAGCATAACAGGTAGTAACCAAGAAGGAATGGGAACAATTCATGAAAGAAGGAGATGGCTGATTTAGAGAAGCAGCAGAGAGAGAGAGAGAGAGAGAGAGAGAGAGAGAGAGAGAGAGAGAGAGAGAGAGAAATTTTGATAGAGGAAGCCAATGTGGAGTTTGGAAAGAGACCAGATGCTGGGGAAACACCCAAAAACACACAGGATGTTCCTGGATAGGTTCTCAACCAATAATGGAGGGTGTGCCTAAACAGGATGTCCTCTATGATCAAATGAATTACAATGCTAAGTGTCATTACAAAACCTGCACCCAACAATAAATGTTGATGGAGGCAGAGATTCATTTGTGAGCATGGGGTTGAGCGCCTCTTACAGCTGGAGAATGGGGTAGAAGGTCTGTATGAGAAAGGAGTTAGAGAACATGAACAGGTGTCACACAGAGATGGGTGCTTGGAACTCTGGGGGAGCTCACTGAATCAAGAACAGCACCTGAGGAACCATAGCAAAAAAAGCTTAGACCTCCAAGGAAATGCAACTGTCAATTGGCATGGGCAATATGTAGAGCCTCAAGAGGTGGGCTCAGATGATGTCTCTTTAAATGGGCTGGCACTTTGGAGCCCATTCCTTGCAAAGGAGTTATCGCGGATGAAACCCGCCACCAATAGATATGTTTTAAATAAGATTTATTTTGTTAGAATCATGAGCAAAAGAAGGTTTTAGCAACGCGCCTAGCCACAGCCGTACGGAGCCGCCGCGCGCCAGGGCTGGAAGTCCCGCCTCTCCTTCCGCTGCCACGTGCTGCCCCGGAAGCACCGCCTCTCCTTACGCCGCCGCGTGTGCTGGGCTGTAAGCAAGGCTTCTCCAGTACAATCCGGGATTCCCGCTACATCTCCCCATTTTGTCTAAATAAGAAGGTTCTAAACTAGGTATAAAACTACATACTACAGGGATTACCATAAGACAGTGTGAGGGAAAGAGGAAGGAACTAACATAAATGAGGTCAAACTACCGCTAGCAAACAACTACAAAGTGCACTTTAATATCTAAAATGTTGATACAAAAAAAATGTACAGGGATTGTTTTAAGGCTGTTTATCCTAAATAATAGAGTTCTAAGACTCGAGTGTCTTTGCTGGAATGTGAAGTAATAACAACCTCAACTATCTAATCTTCAACACTGTCAAGACCTGAGAAGGAAAATATATACCTAAAGTTGGAAGCATGAAGTAACTTCCAGAATATAGGAGAAGACAAAGACAGTTAACTACCTGGACAGTCATCCACCACTTCTCTGTGTAACGGGAGCATCCATACTTGTGGCTACTGGCCTATGATATCTGACAAGTCTCCATAGAAGCAGGGTATTTTTGGTAGGACTGTCTTATCCTGGCCAGGCAGGCTTCGGCAGTTCCTATCCCTCATCCTGCAGGTCCATTTCGGACAGTGAGCACGCTGACAGCAGTAGGGGCAAGTGCAGTCCTTTGCCCTTCAGGCCATTATTCGCCAAACTAAACAATCTCTTTGCAAGATGTCTGTGACGCTCAACACCACCTTGAGAAAGGAATGGTGATACCAGGAGTTGTCATGTCTCTCAAGTCCAAATTCGAAATAACGAAATCTTGAATGCCATATTCTCTTGGTCTATGAAATGGTTGAAGACACCTATCTATTTGGTATATTCTAACATGTTTCTGAAAAGCCTGAGTATCCTGACTGTTAGGTGATAAATCTGAGTAACCATAATTTGCAATCCCAATCAACCAAGAAAACGAGTCTAACATTGTAAAAATAGGCATTCCTAAATGAGTGTACATCTCCAAATAATTTCAAGTATAACAATCTTAGGAAAATTGACCAAAATACACATTTTTTTTATCAAGTGGCAACAATATCCTAACTATATATCATTATATATAAAAATATATCTAAACAGATTTATATAAAACAACTTGTGTATATAGTACAACAAATGTTATGACTATCATAAATAATTAGAGGTAGAAATTGCATTATGGAAATGACAATACACTTAATACACATCAATGTGCAAAATATTTTAGACAGAG
>PVIH01019157.1:0-36247 GCA_004025045.1 Sigmodon hispidus | reverse complement strand
TAACACCTGTTAGAGTGGCTAAGATAAAAGGCACAGATGACAGCCTATGCTGGAGAGGATGCGGTGCAAAGGGAACACTCCTCCATTGTTGGTGGGATTGTAAGCTTGTTCAGCCACTTTGGAATACAATATGGAGGTTTCTCAGAAAATTGAGAATCAATCTCCCCAAGGACCCAGCAATACCACTTCTGGGTATATAGCATAAAGAGGCACATTCACACTCCAAAGGCATTAGCTCAACTATGTTCATAGCAGCATTATTTGTAATAGCAAGAACCTGGAAACAACCTAGATGTCCCTCAACTGAAGAATGGTTTAACAAACTGTGGTACATAGATGTATATTCTTATGAATCCATGGTTGAAAAATTATCTGTAGAAGTGTACATATTAAAATAACTTATGGATTAAAGAACAACAAATGCATAGACTTCTTTTAAAAATATATCTTAAAATTATGAACATAACTTTTATTAAAGAACATGGAAGACAAAGTATGGTAAAATCAAATAAATTAAATAATTTAAAATTAAAATAAGCTCAACTGTAGAAGTTCTTTGGTAGAATTTTGTGGATCACTTATGTATACAATCATATCATCTGCAAATAGAGATAGTTTCACTTCTTCTTTTCCAATTTGTATCCCCTTAATATCCTTTAATTCTCTTATTTCTTTAGCTAAAACATCAAAAAATATATGCAAGAGATAAGGGGAGAGAGGACAGCCTTGTCTTGTTCCTGATTTTAGTGAAATTGCGTTCAGTATTTCTCCATTTAGTTTGATGTTGGCTGTCAGCTTGTTGTAAATCGACTTTATTATATTTAGATATTTTCCCTGCGTTCCTGATCTCTCCAGGAGTTTTATCATAAAGGAGTGTTGGATTTTGTCAAAGGCTTTTCCAGCATCTAAAGATATGATCATCTGTTTTTTTTTCCTTCAGTTTGTTTATATGATAGGTTACATTTATGTTTTTTCGTATGTTGAAGCATCCCTGCATTTCTGAGATGAAGCCTATTTGATCATTGTAGGTGACATTCTTTATATGTTGTTGTATACTATTTGCCAGAATGTTGTTGAGAATTTTTGCAACAATATTCATGAGGGAAATTGGTCTGTAATTCTCCTTTGTTGCATCTTTGGGTGGCTTGGGTAATAGGGTAATTGTGGCCTCATAAAAAGAGTTTGACAATATTCCTTGAGGTTCTACTGTGTGAAACAGTTTGAGGGGTATTGGTAATAGCTCATCTTTGAATGTTTTGTAGAACTCTGCACTGAAACCATCCAGACCTAGGCTTCCTATACTTGGGGGCTTTTAATGACAGCTTTAATTTCCCTTTAGTGTTATAGGTCTGTTTAGGTCTTTAATCTAAGCTTGATTCAATTTTGATAATGGTACCTGTCCAAAAACCTGTCCAACTGTCCATTTATTCTAAGTTTTCCATTTTTGTGGAGTATAGATTTTTCCCCTGAAATTAAGAAGCTTCTGTAAAGCCAAGGACAGAGTCATTATTGACAAAACAACAGCCTACAGAATGGGGAAAGATTTGCATCAACCCTACAAGTGACAGAGATCTGATCTCTAAAATATATAAAGAACTCAAGAAACTAGGGTCCAAAACCTTGAATAACTCAATCAAAAAACGGGATTCAGAACTAAAACGGGCATTCTCGGCAGAATTACAAATGCCTGAAAGGCACATGAAAAAGTGCTGGACATCTTTAGCCATCAGAGAAATGCAAATCAAAACAACTTTGAGATACTACCTTACACCTGTCCCATTGGCTAAGATAAAAGACACAAATGAGAGCCTATGCTGGAGAGGTTGCTGAGCAAGGGTAACACTCCTCCATTGTTGGTGGGAGTGTAAGCTTGTTCAGCCACTTTGGAATGCAATATGGCGGTTTCTCAGAAAATTGAGAATCAATCTCCCCAAGGACCCAGCAATACCACTTCTGGGTGTATACCCTAAAGAGGTACATTCACACTCCAAAGGTATTAGCTCAACTATGTTCATAGCAGCATTATTCATAATAGCAAGAACCTGGAAACAAGCTAGATGCCCCTCAAATGAAGAATGGATTAACAAACTGTGGTACATCTACACAATGGAATACTACCCAGCAGTAAGAAAAAACAATATCCTAAAATTGGCAAACAAATGGATGGATTTGGAGAATCTCCTCCTGAATGAGGTATCAAAAACCCAGAAACATAAGCAGAGGATATAGCTCATTCATTAATAGATTTTAAACGAAAAGCAAAGCATTCTCAAGCTGCAAACAACAACAGCTGAACAGCTTGGGATCTGAAACACTTTGGATAGGCACCTTGGAGCCCATTCCTCCAGAGGAACACCTAATCCAGTCTTGATTTTGGGGTGAGCAAAGTGTATCTGCCTGGAGTGGATGCTGAACTAAGCCTTCTTGGTACCTTGGGAGCTCCTGCCCTAGCTGGGGAGGAGATGAAGAGATGGGGAGAAGAGAGAGTGCCTGGGAGGTGTAGGAGGGGGAAGGGACTTTGAACAAGGGGATACATGGATAAAAAAATGAGATTTTATCCATAATAAAAATTAAAGTATGTGGTTTTGAATGATATTTAATTTTAAATACTAAAAGGTAAGCTACCCAAAAGCATAGATTGAATTTCTTTTATTTTTACTAAGTAAGACATAATAAATTAATAGAATCTACTTCTATGTAAAGGATTCAAAAGTAAGCTAAGATGTCAGGACTAGTTTGACTCTTCAGTCAGAGAAAAAGTTAATTATTATTAATCCAATATGATCTCACCTTTTGAATTTTTATTCCTATAAAATCATGTATTATTTAGTCTGGTTTCTTAACAAGTTAAACACATTCATTTAGTTATTTTAGCAAAATAAATTTATATTCTTTTTGAGAAAGTAATAACATCAGAAAGAAACTAACCAAGCAGAAATTTTTATAAAAAATTATTTCCATAAATTTCTGCATGGTAGTAAACTGAGGAGAAATCTTCAGTTTTTCTCAACAGCTCCATACATTATCAGACCCTATATAACAGAGCCAGTTCATTTTCTTATAGAACAATCCTTTTTTTAATTTTTAAGAAATATGATAATATTAAATGTTAAAAATGAAATGTTCCCTTTCAAACCTTCTTTTACTCCAGACACTGTCAGTAACATACTCTCATTTGATCTCACTGGATAACTTTTTATTCTTCTATCCCTTCTACAGCATCCTGGTCACCACTTCTGTCCTATCTCTGTAGTCTTTACCTCCTCATTATGTGTCCCATCTCTGTTATAATCTCTTTGCTAATTCTGTCTTCTAACATCTCTATCTGTCTTTATCCTTTTTTATACTGTAAACTGTGTGTTAAGGTTTGTCTAGGGAGGAAGTAACAAGAATATTCTATTATTTACTGAATTTCAAAGGACAGATTCAGTGTAAATTGAATGAATTATTTAAAGTAAGATTTTATACACTACAATCTTAGTGATAGTTTCTAAATATAATTTCTACTCACACTTTCCTTTGCTACAAACACACATACACACATTATAAAGCCTGTCTAAACTTTCCCAGCCCATTATTGTAATGAAGTACAGGTAAGTGATATAACAACCATGTAGGCAATAACTCACATTCATTTTATTTACAATTTTCAACATAGACTGCCAACATTCTTGGCTAAAATTACATTAATGGAAAGAAAAAAAACAGATTAAATCTTAGGAGGAAACATTTCACAGAACATATCACTAAGGAAGCTGTTACCTGAGTCCTGTGAGACAGATCAAAGAAAAAAAAATAGAAATCAGGAAATAAAGCAGATGACAGTAAACACTTATAAAGAGAATAATGACAACTACAACAGCTAGGTCAGAGACATTTGGTTCACTTCCAATACCAGCTTATATTAGTATATAAAAATTTGAACAACTGATGACAGTTTCCATGGTGAAAGTCATTTTCTCTCCTTTCCCTAAGTGTTAATGGTGTTTTCTTCTATGGGATAATAGTATTATATTTTTCTCATCATATCCTGCTACAAGTCATCCTTCTGAAACCACATGGGGTAAGAAGACTATTACCTACTTTTCTTGGTGCTCATTACATGACATTGCAAGGATAAGCTCTCCCGACTTCTTCAAACAATTTTGTACCATTTCAAACGTACTTCTGCCTTTCTATATCCTGGACTTGAGGACAAGCCCTGAAAATCTTTCTTACACTAGAATGTGTGGCATGAGTAGTTTATTGGAGATGTCACTCCTCCTTGTTATGCCAGATTTTTAATGTTCCTTGTCATATCACAAACCTTGTGAAGAAAATTGTTACCTGTAAGAAAATTTTTCCCCATAATTTGGGTTTTGAGAAATTTGTAAAATTGTCTTGCTCTAGAATAAAGGCTAGTGAGTTCTAGTTAGAAGCATTCTAACTTCTAATGGCAGGTGATTCTGACAGTCTTTTTATAATAAGCAGATAGTACTTACAAGAATAAAAGACAGCTATAAATAAAGGCAAGTACAATTCAACAGTGAATATTGGCTAAAACTCTTCTGTTTCTTGGACTTAAAACCAAAGTTCAATTTTTGACAGCTTTCTGTGATAGCTGTTTCAAAAATATTCAAAGTTCTAACATTCTCAGGAACCAGCATACACATTTATATACCTACACAAACATCTTGATATCACATAATTACAATTAAAACAATTTTAAACAAACAAAATCTTTTCACTTATACTTTTTTCTCTTGTAGGCATTTATTTCTGGAAACTCTTCTACTCTTTCTAATACACAGCACTATAAGACAAGGGGCATGTCAGTGTTATGGACAGGATAATGTCTCAAGGACAAAATTTGTTCAAATGGGTGTATAACGTAAGTTTGACCTCAATTGAATGGCTTCAGGAAAAAAAATATGTGAGTGAATCAACCAGAAAGTAGAATCATGAGAAAATAAATGTATGTTTTAAATGCTAAAATATTTTCAGTATTTACTAATATTCAAAAATGCCCAGAAAACATGACGTTACATGAGAAGATATTTGTAACATAGCAATTTTTGTTCATTTGTAAAATTCTTTCTTTTAATTTTATGTGTCTGAGGTTTTCCTAAGCTTTATATGTACAACATGTAACTATCTGCTGCCCAGGAAGGCTAGAAAAGGGCACCCACTTGTCTGGAACTAAAGTGATTTAGCTATAAACTGCCATGAAGATGGCAAGTGAATGCCAGGCATTTGTAAGAGCAGCAAGTGATCCTAAATGCTGCACCATTTTTTAGCTCTTTGTCCCATTCTAAAACATAATAATCATTGCTTACGTTACTTAATTTTCAGTAATTGAAATAGACACTTTAAGTAATGTACTATTATTTTAGGAGAGAAATCTGATATCTAATTATAATTTCCTTAATAAATATTTTTCCTTCAAAATTAGAGAATAAACCATAATTATATCATAACATATGATCCTCATTACATGATATTCAATCAACATATCATTATATAACAATTGAACTATTAAATAAATGAAAATATACATATACATACATATTTTGCTAATTAAAAATATATCAGTACCTCTGTTTTTAATAAGATATTATGGAAATAACTTAGACTGAAGCAAAGATAATTCACTGTACTTGGAAAATAGATTAGGAGATGGTGGCATTGTTCATGTAAGCATTTGAGAAGGATCCATGTTCCTCAGCCAGACCTTGAAGGCTTTCTTCCTCAAGTAGCTCGAATGATGTGATTCTTGAGATAATAACCACACTAGCTTCACAGAAAAAAATCATCAATGACTGAAAAAAGAAATTATCATAAAAGTAAAATGTGTATAAAAAGTAAGCAACAGCTTTCTTAAGGATGAGGTATTTCTGTATCAAGCACAATATATGAATATTCATGCTTATACTTTTCTCCATAGTAATAAGAAAAACTGAGTTTTAAAATTAGTAGCCATCTAACAGTAGAAGAAAATATTACTCTAGCCATAAATTGTAGGGAAAATCATAGTCCCCCAAAAAGCATAGATTAAGTACTACATGACTCTGGAAATGAACAGCTAATTTATGAGAGAATTATACTTCAATTTTAATTTTTTTTTAGAGCTGGATGCTTCATTTTTTATTTTTAATATATATATACATATATTTCTTATTTGATGATTTTGCATCATGGACCTCATCAAACTCAGTTATCAGACCTCTCAGATTCATGGCCACTGTTATGATCTTATGATCTCCCCATTTACAAAACCACACATTCGTGCTGCTCATTTACTTACTAGAGCAAAATTAAACTTCCTGTGGCCAGACCCTTAAAGAAAACAAGTCTTTCCTCACCCACATCCCTGCCAGAGGCCATGAATGATGAAGTGAGGCACTGGGTCAGCTAGCTATGTTCTAGCCTTGAGTGCTTGTGTACAATGATATCTCTTTATATTTTTTTAAAGTGTACTAATAACTGAGTACATCCCCTGCTTCTCTTTCTGGGATTGTGATACCTCATTCAGTAGGAAATTTTCCATATTCATCCATCTGCCTCAAAATTTTAGAATATCATTTTTTCTTACTAGTACTTCATTGTGTAGATGTTCCAATGGTTGCTAATTCATTCCTCAGCTGAGGGCATCTAGGTTGTTTCCAGGTTCTTGCTAATACAAACAATACTGCTATGAACATAGTTGAGCTAATGCTTTTCAGGTACAAATGTAATAACTATTTAGGGTGTATACCTAGAATTGGTATTGCTGGATCCTTGGGGAGATTGAATTCCAGTTTTCTGAGAAACTACCATACTGTTTTTCAAAGTGGCTGTACAAGTTTACACTCCAATCCACTATGTAGGAATGTTCCCCTCGATCTGCATCCTCTCTAGCATAGGCTGTCATCTGTGTTTTTAAACCTAGCCATTCTGACAGGTGTAAGTTGGTATCTCAAAGATGTTTTGATTTGCATTTATCTGAGGCTAAAGATGTTGAGCACTTTTTCATAGTTCTCAAAGTTTTAGCTAAAGCAATAGGAGAACCAAAAGAGATTAAAGAAATAAAAATTGGAAGAGAAATCAAATTATCTCTATTTGCAGATGACAGGATTGCATACATAAGTTACCCACAAAATTCTGCTAGGAAACTTCAACAGCTGATAAACACTTTCAGTAATGTAGCAGGACATAAGTTTAACTCAAAGAAATCAGGAGCCCTCTGAAACTAAGGCTGAAAAAGAAATAAGGGAAACATCACCTTTTATAATACATGCAAATAGAATTAAATACCTTGGTGTAACTATAACCAAAAAAGTATCAGACCTGTTTGACAAAATTTTAAATCTCTGAAGACAGAAACTGAAGAGGATATCAGAAAATGGGAAGCTCTCCCATGTTCCTGTATAGGTTGGATCAACACAGTGAAAATAGCAATCTTACTAAAATCAATCTACAGATTCATTGCAATTCCCATCAAAATCCCAACACAATTTTTTACAGACCTTGAAAGAACAATACTCAATTTCATTTGGAATAACAAGAATGCCAGGATTGCCAAAGCAATTTTGCTCAACAAAAGAACTTCAGGAGCCATCACCATCCCTGACTTCAAATTATACTATAGAGTTTCAGTAATAAAAACAGCTTGGTACTTTCATAAAAACAGACTTGTGGATCAATGGAATCAAATTGAAGACCTAGACAATAACCCATACACCTATGAGCACCTGATCTTCACAAAAAGGCCAAAAATATTCAATGGAAAAAAGATAGCATCTTCAACAAATGGTGTTGGCATAACTAGATGGTAGTGTGTAGAAAAAATAGAAATAGAGCCAAACCTATCACCCTGCATAAAACTTAAATCCAAGTGGATCAAAGACTTCAACGTAAACCCAGCTACACTGAACTTGATAGAAAAGAAAGTGGGAAATACAAATTGATATTAGAAACCACTTTTTAAATATAACACCAGTATCACAGATAATAAGAACAACAATCAATAACTAGGACATCCTGAAACTGAGAAGCTTCTGTAAGGCCCAGAACACAGTCAATAAGACATAAACAGCAGCCTACAGAATGGGAAAAGATTTTTACCAACCCTATAAGTGATAGAGGACTAATCTCTAAAAATACATAGAGAACTCAGCAAAGTGAAGCCCAAAATCATTACTAATCCAATTAAAAATGGGGTTTGGAACTAAAAAGGGACATCTCAGCACAAATTTAATTCATATGAAATAATTTAAATAGGATGATAATATATTTACATTTCTCTGTTACTTAAATGCTCTGTGTGTCACCAGAGAACCTAATATCTTTTATGTCTGATTGACAAAATATATTCTTGACAAAGGATGTCTGAATTATGAATGACTGACAAAATAAATATTCTGGTTTTAGAGAAAAAATAATTTGCAAGTAGCCTATTAAATTTAATGAGGAGCTAGGGCACTCTGTTCACTGTCATTAAATCATATTTAATTCAATGCTAACTCAAAGATATTTTCCTCTCCACTATAGATGAGAATACATAGCTGAAAACAAAACATTATAAGCCAAGGCTCACTACTGCAATAACGTGATAATATACATTCAATGACATATTCCTCTGGATTTTATCTTTAATATTTCTCTTCTTGGCTCCAAGAGACCTCACATCTCACAGGTACAGCATTGTCATGACCACTAAATGGTCCTTTTTATTGCTATAATCATTGTGGCTATGGCACATGCTAACGGATGAACATGTAAAAAGTAAAACTAATCATTTAAATTAGTTTTAGGGATACTGTACTTGGCATAGAATAGACTTCATGAATCTTTTGCATTTATTTCAACTCAGAGCATACCAGCTTTTGTAGATTAACCTATCCTATATTTTTTTGACCTTGGACGCTTATTAAAATTTTATGATTCTGGAACAGTACTTACTCCATAATAACCATACTCTTCTTATGATCTATTAAAATAATAGATTACACAATTATTTTATAGGATAATATATTAAAATCCTCTGAATTTTTAAAAAGCCTTTGAGCAAAATGTGAATAGGTCTAACAAGGTAAAAGAAATGACCTAATTCTGTTTGCTTAAACTCTGTCTTTTTCCATCAGAGGAGAGGTCTTACTTAGCAAAATCTGTGACTACTGGAATGAATCATTTTTCAGACAGAAAATGTCCATTCTCAACACCAAGTAACACACTAAGAAATAAAACCTTGTCATTATCCTATGATTAACTTCCTTAAAGTAATTTTAATGTGATTAAATACTTAAGTTTCATTCCTTTTAACTATAAAATTTGTGTTACAACAAAAAGTAAAACTTCATAGAGATAACCAGAGTTTAGTCAAATTGTATATTAATACTAATATTAAGTTTTGGTAATTCCTGAGAATGTACATAAAATATTGAAGGCATGTCAGTTTTTTTTTCCTGAGTTCTCAGTTTGATGAAATGAAGGATTCTCAGAAATTTCTCTGGGTTATATGTAGCAGTATGCCTTTTTAACTTGTAGCAAACAGAAATGGTAGGCTCTAAAACTGCAGGAAGACTGATATCTAAGCAAACATAATGATGAAATAAATATGTAATAAAGACCCAAGAGATATTTATTATTATGTGTTATTAGGGTTCCAACTTAATGAATTCTTTGTTGCCTAGAAATTCATTTCATTTACATTTTAGTAATATTTTGGTTAAATTAATCCACTTTATTTTGATAAGAAACTATTCTGCTGTTTCAGCAAAAATTTTCTGAAGAAAAGAGAAACAAATGGAATTGTCATTTTATACTTAAAAACTAAATTTGTGGAGTGTGGTGGTGGATTAGTGGTTATAAGTAATTTGCATGAGAGAATTATGATGATAGTTTGCATCTTCAGAATCCATATAAAAGATAAATAACCAGGAATGGTGGCAGCTTAGAATCCTAGAACTTTGGAAATAGAGACAGGACAAGCCAGATCATAAGATCTGTACCTAAAGAATATCCTCCTGAGAGAGGTATCACAAACTCAGAAAGATAAGCAAGGGATGTATTCACTCATTAGTGGTCTCTAAACAAACAAACAAGAAAAAAGCCAAGCATGCCCAAGCTGCAAACCACAACCACTGAATAGCTTGGGATCAGAAACACCCTGGAATGACCCTTCAGATCCCACTCCACCTAGAGGAACACCTGACTCACTCTTGAGGGAGGGGTGACAAAACTGGATTTGCCAGGAGCCGAGACTGAACTAAGCATTATTGGGTCAGTGGGGCCATGGGACTGTCTGCTGCCTGCCCAGGGAGGGGATGGGGAGTTGTGGAGAAGAAAAAATGACCTGATATGGAGGGAGGGGGAAGGGACCTTGAATAAGTATATACAGGGATAGGAAAAAAAATTCAGAGGGAAAGCTGAACACAAAGTAATTTTATGTGTAGCAAACTTATTTGCATTATCACCCTTGATAAGTCATGCTTATGATTTTTATTTTCTTTATAGTTATTGTTAACTTATCAGCATTTTAAATTCATTTTACTGTTTTTCTTGATAAATACAAAATAAATAGATAAAAAAGAAATACTTTATTCGTGTCCTCAAAAAAAGTATAAAAGATCTGTACCTAAAAGAATAAGAACTGGTAAGCCAGAAGTTCAGTAAGAGACACTGATTCAATAATGTGGAGTGAAAGACAATTAAAGAAGATACCCAGTATTGATTTTGAATTACCCCCAAATATACATATACATAGAGCTACAAACACACACACACAAAGCAATACAAATAACATAAGCATATACTGTTACATATAAGCAATATACATATATATATATGGTAATATGTTATATATTTAATAAAACCAGTATGGAGTATCAGAGAAGAGATCAACCAACAGTTAATTCAGGAGGATCAAAGAGTGCAAAGAGTGATAACTCACACCTTTAATCCCAGAACAGGGAGTATGGAGGGGGGTGGGACGGATGGACAGAAGTGGTAACCTATGCCTATAATCTCAGCAGATCTGAGTTTGCGGCCAGCCTGGTCTACAGAGCAAGTTCTTAGAGAGCCAGGACTATTACAAAGAAAACTCTGTCTCAAAAACAAGCAATCAAACAAAAAGGCTGGAGAGATGACTCTGCTCGCTAATATTCCAGGCTCATTTTATTAAATGTATAGCATAGATACATAAGCACATACAAATAAGCACTTATAAGTTGAACTTGGGGTAATTCTAACCAGACAAGTAAAAGATCTGTATGATAAGAACTTTAAGACACTGAAAATATAAATTAAAGATGACAGAAAAATTAAAAGATCTTCCATGCTTCTGGATAGGTAGGATTAACATTGTAAAAATTACTATCATACCAAAACACAACACAATTATTCACAGAACTTGAAAGAATAATACTTACCTTCATAAGAAATAGCAAATAACCCAGGATCAACAAAACTATCCTGTTCAATAAAAAAACTTCAAGAGGAATCACCATCCTTGATTTCAAACTCTACCAAAAAGCTACAATAATAAAATAAGATTGGCACTGGCATAAAAATTTACTTGTGGAATACTGTAATCTAATTGAAGACCCTGACACTAATCAACACACCTAACAACATTTGATTTTTGACAAAAAAGGCCAAAAATATGTGACAGAAAAAAAGAAAACATCTTCATCAAATGCTGTTGACATAACTGGATGGTGGTATGTAAAAGAATGCAAATAGATCTGTATCTATCATCTAGCACAAAACTCAAGTCCAAGTGGATCAAAAACTTCAACATAAATGAGGTTACCTTGAACCTGATCGAAGAGAAAATGAGATATTCTCTTGAACACATTGACAACTCTGAGATACCATCTTAACATCTGTCAGAACTGCTAAAAACAGAAACACTGATGACATCCTATGCTGCACTGGATATGAAGTAAGGGGAATACTTTTGCATTATTGGTGCAAGTGTCACCTTATACACATGCTTTAGAAATCAGTATTGTGGTTACTCAGAAAACTGGGGATCAATATAACTAATGGCACAGCAATACCACTTTTGTGCATGTATCCAAAGAATATTCATTCATACCACAAAGACATTTGCTCAACTATGTTTATGGAAGCATTATTTGTAATAGCCAGAACCTGCAAACAACCTAGATACCCATCAACTGAAGAATAAATTTTAAAAAAATGTGGTACATTTACACAATGGAGTATTACTCAGCAGTTAAAAACAAATGACATCTTAACATTTGCGGGCAAATGGATGAAACTAGAAAAAAAAAACCCAAAAGAAAACATAGCTGAGGTAATCCAGACTCAGGAAAACAAACAGAAAGCTTTATTCTGCAACTGGTGGAAGCAGAGGAAGAGAACCACAGCTAAGGACTGGACTGAGCTCCCAACCCAGCCAAAGAGAGGGAGGAGGAATTATAGGAGCAAAAGGCTCAAGATCAGGATGGGGAAATCCACAGAGACAGTTGACCAGAATACTAGGAGCTCATTGGCTCTGGTTGGACAGCTGCATGGGACCTAACTAGGTCCTCTGAATGTAAGGACCAGCTCCCCTGCTTCTAATTTCCTTCAGTGATCTATATTTGTGTAGGGTTCAAGCTTCATTGTTTGGCTATTAGTATCATTTTTGTGTCATCCTCATTCAGCACGTGTTGTTCAGTCCATGTTGGTAAGACTTGGTTGTGTAGCTTCTGATGTTGCTAGAAGACACAATCTCAGAGCAAACTCCCTGACCCTCTGTCTCTTACAGTCAAAAGAAATCTTTGAAATTTGGAGTTTTGTTTATTGGTAGTTGAGTAGGAGTAACAACCTGGGTCCAGACATTAAAGGACAAAAGAGGCAAAGATAGTTGTATGTGCATTTATTAATACTCAGTAAATAAATGACAGTTGTGTGGCTTGGGCATGTGGCTGGGCTTCTGCCAGTGGAACCACGATTTATCCCTAGTTCATGAACCGACATTTTGGAGCCCATTCCCTACAGAGGGATGCTCTGCTCAGCACTGATACAGGAAGGAGAGCTTGGTCCTATCTCAACTTGGTGTGTCAGACTTTGCTGATGTCCCATTGGAGGCCTTACTCTTTCTGAGGACTAGATTTGTGAGGGAAAAGGAGGAAGCTGAGGGAAAACTGATGTTGGTATATAAAATTAAAAAAACGTTTAAATTAAAAAAGTAATCACATAGACCACATTAAAATAATTCTAAGTATATAAAATGCTTAATAATGAGTAATTAAATAAATGTATGAGAAATAAAGCTGCTTAAATTATATTTTAGTTAATGGCATGAGAAGAAATTTAACATATATTAATTTTTTATTTGTTGAAATATTTTATTAAAAAATGTTATATGATTTTTCTACTTCTGTCTCCTCCCTCCAATATCTTTGATTCCCCTTTCTCTATACACACACACATACACACACATGTACAATAAATAAGTACAACTGACTGTGTCTATTATTGCTTATGTTTTATGATTTCTGGGCTCTTCACCTGATGTTGAATAGTAAATTAAGTAGCTTTCATTTTCAACTGAAAATATTTTTTAAAAATTCCAGAGATAGTAGCTGATAATGAAAAACTTAGAAAGGACATATATTTAACACAATAATCTAGACATTATACTAAATGTGGAAAAACTGAGAACATTTAATATAAACTCTGGTGCAAGGCAATCATATTCAGTATAATGCTCAATGTCAGCAAGACAGTTGAATGACAAAGGCTCATGGACAGTTAACAAACTCAGATATGAACAAGAAAAAAAGTACATGTTGATGAGTTACGCTGATGACATTTGATTTTGCATTATAATTTGATCTCTCTAGAGTAATCAAATGAGTCAAAGACATGATTTATTTTTGTCTCATATTTTTCTTGCACAAAATTTTGGGCTTCATTTTGTTAAGATTTAATATACTGCAACAGCATTAATTTTCTTGCTTGATGCCATATTGTACAGGCATAGCTGCCACGAAGGTCAGTCCTTGTAAAGGACAATGTTTATGATGGAACATCCAGAACAAATTACTGACGAACAGAAAGTTGTTTCAGGTCTGTTGCCATTCCTGCACTTACCAAACTGTAATATATGCTAGATCCTTGAAAAGAATATGCTTCTTTATTCTTAAATTTATCATGAGAGCTACTGATCATTAATCATGAAAGACAACATTGAGAAAAATAGCTAATATTGGATTTTAGTGATATGGGACATAGAATCACTACCAAATATGCAATGGTAAACTATTTAAAAGATCTATCAGTTACAGGATTTATATCTGTCTGTTGTCTCTCCATTTGATGATTTGTTCATCCCTTGAAATATTGTTATAAATTATTTGAATCACACTGGGCTCTGGGGTTTTTTTTTTTCTTTTTTTGCCCTGATAGTCATTGTTTAGTTTCTAAAGAACAGGACTTCTGACTTTTAGCCATTAGTGGAAAACCACACAAATCAGAATTGACACTGACAAATAAGCCTATAGAGCCTGCTGCTTTAGAAGAAAACAGTAACTTTTAAAGTAGATTTAAAAAGTGACTCAGATAAAGAATACTTGTTTGATAGGGAATTATTTTTTAAATTGTTTGCAATTCTAGAAGAAAAAAACACCTTCAATAAAAACATGAATTAAAACATGTGAGAAAAAGGGTGTCATACCCAGATATTGATTCTCTGAAGAGTTGATATGCCAAAAAACTTCATCCAATCTCTTACCTGTGCATTTTATACGGAAACAGTCTCTTTTATTCAATATAAAATTGTTTTTATAATTTATATTTGCACGAAAGAGGAAGCAGAATGTACCAGTGTTTTAATTCCGTGTCTTGCTTCTACCTCAACATATTTGTCTTGTTTCCTTTAAAATTTATGCTCTCTCTTTTTATCAAATGTTGTTACAAGCATATGTATTTAGGAGAGTCCATATTCAGATGGGGAAAAGAACATTCTCTAAATATGTACCTATTGTAATAGCACATGTGCTGTAGGATACAGTTCTTCTGTTTAGGGTGTAACTCTTGAGCTTTTAGTAAACAGCCACACCTTAGAGTGAGTAGACTGTAGTGGACTGCAGTGGAGATGAGGGATTAACATCCACAGAAATTAGTGAGTCTTAAGATCAAGTAAGTTTATCCAATAATGTTAGATATATTCACAAGGAAAGTTTCAATATAAATTCTTATATTTAGAAGTTTGGAGAAAGTTGAGCATGTCTTTGGATACAGGTTCAAGTATTGTTCCAATGGTTAATGTTAAGTGTGTAGTAGAAAAACTGTAATGATTAAAACAAATATATATATATTTATATATAAACAAAGACATTTTTCCTCCAGATTTTCCCATCTATCACTAAATTCTCATCTTAAAATTTCTGGCCACTTTCTCCAACTATTCTTTTTATTGCATATGTGTATGCATATTTTTATATACATATAGTCCTAAAAAAAACCTTTTCAGTTCATGTAATGTTAATTGTATGTGTGTTTTCAAGGATGATCATTTAGTACTTAGCTATCAATTGATTTGCTCTTTTATGGGGAGGACCTGCTCTTCTGCTTCTACTTATCCTCACTGGCCTATAGTTATTTGTGTAGTGTTGAAGCCTCATTGGTTTTCTCCAGTGTCACTTGCCAAATGGTATCAGCCTGTCATATATATATTTTGGGCTAGTCATATTTATGAGACTTTATGATGTGTTTTTGATGTTGCTAGAATACACAATCCCAGAAAAATCCCTGATCCTCTGATTCTTATAGAGCTAGAATTTAGCTTGTAAACATATAGGAGTAAGGACCTGGGTTACAGACAAAGAAGATTAAAAGTAAGAAAGAAAAAGAAAGTAATAAATACACAATACAGAAGAGAGAAGGAAGGAAAAATAATTGTATGTGTATCCAGGAATACTCAGTAAATAAGTGTATCTCAGGCCTCATATTTCTTTAAACAATGTCAGAAGTTGTATACTTTATACAATTTATAATATTCATAAGAAAATAATAAAATCATCTGCCCTGGCATATTGTGTTATTTAAAACTATGATTTAGAAGAAAAATACCACAAGCCTTCAAGAAAACATGAATAATATAAAAATGTACAAAAGCGGATGCATGGATAAAAATTAAGACTTTACTCATAGTAAAAAAGATGATAAATGCTATGAGGCATGCTAAAAAGGAACTGGTTTTCTATTTGGGAGATTATAGTATCATAAGGAGTCATGACATTAAAACAGATCCTGGATAAACTTAAACAGACAAAGGGCTTTTGATTATATCCTGAAATTCTTTTCTCTCTGAGGTCCTCATAATTTTCTAAAAGGAAGATGAGTAAAATGATATTTTACTACCTCTTTTACAAAAGCCTGAAATAATGAGTTACACTGTCAGAGAAAATGGACTCATTTGAAAATTTATAAGAATATCACCAAATTCAACAGCAGACATTGCTCATTTTTTGGCTATAGTACAATTTTGTTCTGTGAATTAATCATCTGTTTTAGTATGTTTTAAAACATGCTATAGTTTTGAAATTTTATTTTACATTTAACTATAGGTAGGTTATGTTTCTGTGTGGATGCACATGTGGGTGCAAATGTCCATAGAGGCCCAATTCTTCAGATCCCCTTAAACCTGGAGCTACAGGACTTCATGAGCTGCACAACGTGGATTCTGAGTAGTGAATATTTGTCCTTTATGATCTCTTAACCACCAAGCCATCTCTCCAGCTCCCAGGTACACTTTGTCTTTTCAATTGTATATAATATATTGAAATCATATTTATCCAATTACTTTTCTTGTCTTCTTCCAAATCCTGCCACTTATTTGTCTCAGCAACAAGAAAAGCAAGAAATGAAGGTGAAATATTTTGCCAAAGGAAATGTAAGTGGTTGGTGTGATGAATTCTGCCCCTAGTCTTGGAAATTATAACACCTTTTCCCCAAGTGTTGGTATTGTTTGGGGAGGTTTAGGTAGTACAGACTTGGTGAGAAAGTACTTTACTGAGTGATAGCTTTCAAAATAATAATAATAATAATAATAATAATAATAATAATAGTATTAATAATAATAATAGTACAAAAATAAAGCAACCTACTTACAGATTACTGTCTTCATGCTTGCAATGTAAGATATGAGCTTGCTGCTCTAAACACTGTGCCTGCTGCTTTCTATCAGGCTACCCTTCCATCACATACTCTAATTCTCTAAAAACATAAGATAAAATTAATTCTTTTTATTAGTAGTTGCTGTGGCCATAGTTTTTTGAAATAAAAACAGAATAGTAGGTCTTGTTTTCTTTAAGGGGCTGGTACAGGGAGTTTAATTATGCTCCAGTAACTAAATGAGCAGCATGAATGGGCTGTTTGGAAATGGGGAGATCATAAGGGTGGACATGAATCTGAGAGGACTGATAACTGAGTTTGATGTGGTACATGATATGAAATCACCAAATAATAAATTAAAAAAAGGAAAAAAAAAATTCAAGAAGTACATTAATAGATGTGGTTACACATTAGTTATGAAGGAAAACAGGTCTGCAATAAGATATTACCACATGAGATAATAACAACAATTGATAGGTAAGTTTGTATCCTAAAAGTTACATAATTTGTTTTTGTTTTTTCACTGAAGATAAAAAGTTGATCATTTATTTACATTTAGGTTTTTCAATATTGATTGATAATAACTCTGATCCATATTATTTCAGAAAATACAAGAATTTTATATATAAAAAAGTTACATCCTGAAAAGCGACACTGAGAGTTTGTAATAATGAGGGTATAAGTAAGATACAAGTTTAGTATTCTGTTTGGAGTTGGTATTTTTTTTTTGTAATCTGTATATCTTATTATTCTAAAGATGAAGGCTGATTGTGAATGCAGACAATCTCTAAACAGATGTACAGTTTTGGGACAATGACTTCTAGCATGGCACCTTCATGACTTGTTAAACTACTAAATGTAATTGCATATTCCTGCATTTCTACCCCAGTGTATTTACTCAAAGAAACCAAGGAGCAATATGCTAAAAAACTGTATATGTAAAGGTTTGTAAAATTATTATTTCTGAAATTTAAAATTCACTAAGAACCCAACTGCTCATGAGTTAGTTAATTGATACTCAAAATAAATCTACAAGTTGAAATATTATTTGGTAAAAAAATGTCAATATGTTGAGATTTGCCAAAGCAACAATAGACATAATAGTAAATGTTTTTTAAAAAATGATTAAAGTAGTTTATTTTCCAAATTCTTTGGTATTGTCTTTAATACTAATGAAATGCTTTCAGGATAAAGAAATGGGCTAGCTTTCTCCTACCTTTGGGAAAGGACTAAGTTATTGAGATGTAATGTAAGGGACAATGACTAGGAAGTTATTGTCTTTAATCAATGCAGTCAAGGTAAGCTTTTTAATTTTGTTACTTATCAGTGAGTCACTGAAGATGACTAGAACTAGGAATTGTGTCTATTGTCTTTTAAATATAAGTCACAATAAATTAGCAAATCCACATGACCTATACATACCAACAGGTCTCCCACTGTGTTTATTTCCTTTCTGATGAAGTCATGAAAGCACAGCTTTTTCACGGACTGTGACAGATTATTTTATAAATATAATGTAAGAAAAATTAAGGAACAAATTATAATTTGAGAATTTGTGGAGCTATGAAAGGAGTATGAGGTAGGAAATGGAGGGGTAAAAATGATGTAAATACACTACTCATAAAATTCTCATTTTTAATTTATAACTTTATATTATTTATAGGTACACACAATTTTCAAAGAACAATTCCAAAATTTGATTTTTGAATATAGTTCATAAAATATATTGACTTTGAACAATGTTAAAAAGTCCTGACAGTTATAATACATTTGTAGTGCCATATATATTTTTAGAAATGTTATATATTTGAGAAATTTCATCAACCATGTTTGTTGTTGTTGTTGTTTCTTTGCTTTTTTTGAGACAAAGTCTTACTGGGTAACTTTGACTATCTTGAAATATGTAGGCCAGGCTTACCTCAAACTCTCAGAAATCCACCAACCTCTGCCTCCCAAATCCTGAGAAAAAAAGTATGTGCAATAACACTCAACTCAAATATGTTTTGATGTATTGAATACCTAAAATTTTGGGGGCATCTTAAAATTTAATCTACAATGATTAGTCCTTTGTATCTTCAACTCCTTAGTATTCTATGATAGGTGACATTTTATTAATTGATGAGAAATGAAAAAAAAACTATTTAGTGTACCTTAATATGAATGAAATTTAAACCAGATGATTATTGACAAAATTCACTATATATGTTCATTCTCCTTAATATTTATATCTTACCTCCAAGGAGTTACAACACTTAATGTAACTTGGAATTTTTGTTATACTTTGACTCATGATGTCAAAATACTATCTATCTCATTACTTAAAGCAAGTACTTTGTCTTCATATTATGTTTATTCTAAACCCTACATTTCCTGGGCTCTTTAGTAAGCAACTATTATTTTAATAATAAAAAATCCAGACTATTTTAAATATATAAAATATATCTACTTGTTTTTATATCTTAGTACACTTTCTAAGGGGCCTTTAAAACTGTAGCAGAATAACTCATTTTAGAGCATAGACTTTGAATCCTCTTTTCAGTTTATTTATGTTTGATTACTACATTTGAGATTTGAAAATATAGTTTAGAGTGCTTGAAGTGGTTTCTACTCATATTACAAAGCATGGACAGCTTCATAGTGGGCACATTACCCTATAAAGTTGGTAGTGAACTCAGCTTGATTTGAGAAAATACTTTTAAAAATTGCAGTTTACCAAATGCAAATTAATGTAGTTAAAGCAAAAGTAGCCTTTTCTCTGCTTATTTTAAGGGAATGAGCTGTATAAGCACATATGGTGTGAATCTTCAGTGTCACGAATGCTTGTGAGTCAGAAGTCTAGGCCATATGAGTATTTTTGAAATGTTTCAACATCAGAAATGTTGGAAAGAACTGAAAAATGTATAGAAGTTAACTTCACCACTACTATGGAATGCTAGATTAAAACTCAATGCACTTCCATAATAATTCCAGATCATCATAGAAAATAACCACATCCGTTCCAGAATCACACACAAGGAAACTGTTCAGACTAGAATCCACATTTTTTAACAATTTAAACAATTCTTAAACAACTGAGTCATTATTGGAATTATTTATCTTGAAAGGAAATTCATTCTGAGAGCAAAATGATGCTTAGCAGAAGGACAAAGAAAATGGAATCAGATTGTAAAATACTCAAACAGTATTTTTAGTAGACATTAATGACTATTTGGATAATTCTTAAAAGAGTCTAGAAGTTTTGTTTCCTTGAAACTTTCTTTTTGTTATTTATTCTAAAAGAATCCAGACTAGGATGAAATTTTTGTGCATGTACCTATGTTTCTCAGCTGTAAGTAGGCATATAAATATTTTATTATTGCTTTGCACTTATTTTCTGAAGCTAATTAACACCAAAACCAGTCTAAATTTATCTTGGTCATGAATCAAGTCACACATAAGCTAATTCCTTCAATCAGAGTCATTGGAGTTACAATTACCCTGTCAGTTAGGCTGCATTCTCATCCACAGGTTCTCCTGGAAATTAGTTTTAAGACCTGCTCACGTGGTTAGCCTTGATTTTCTTACGGCAGTTAGACAGACAGTAGGAGCTGAATTTCAACTGTAGTATTTTTTGCATTGTGAATATTACACAACAAAAATATGTAACCTTAAGATTTCTGCTTCAATGACTGTATTAGGGAGGATTCTTAAAAGTCATGTATGTGGGGGGATTGTGGGGGTATATATTCATTATATGGATACATATATTTGTGCTGCGCCAAACCCCTGACCAGCAGGAAGAGACACGACACCAGGATTCTTCCGTGGCAATTGACCAGGTCCATTATTGATTACAGCTTTTCCCTGCAGCAGCTTCCCTCCCCCGACCCATGCAGCCAGCTTTAAGCTCAAGGTCTTTCACTCAGCTAACGCCACATGGGCTTCCACCATAGGGCCACGCACACGGAAGCAAGCTAGTCAACACAGCACATACCATAGATGGAGTTGTTTCTTACTAGAAGGATTCACCGTTGGGAGGGCGGAGGGCAGAAGCCAGCGCCATCTTTAAGGCACTGCAGCTCCCAACATATATTAATACAGGTAATTTGATATGGGTTATAAAAATAAATAAAGATTTAAATAGGATTCTTGCCATTGGAATGTACAATAAAGAGCTGGTATCACAACAATAGTTCAAAGGAAAGAAATATGGTTCTTTAAGATCACACCTTGGATGGCACAAGAGGAAAGGATGGTCTTTGTGAGTCCTCTTCTGGTAAGTGGAGTTGATAATGAGTTAATGACTACTGTAGTTGGAGGGAGACTTGGCATAAGTGTTTAGGACTCCTTGCCTCCATCGTCTGGGTCTTATATACTCTTCCCTGAGTGTTAAGAGTAGATAATGTAACTGATGTATTTGTTGGTTTGAAATCTGTCATTTATTTTCTGTATCTTGGGAAGTCATGTCTTTTCATTTGCCAACTTTTGTTGTAAAGTGAAGCTTTTCAGATTCAGCCTGAAAGCCCCTGTAAGTGTAGGAGCAGAGGTACATAAAAGGTAGTTTGCTCCTATGTCAGATTAGGTTTTTTTCATTATATTAACTCCCTCTATTATTCTCCTCTGCCACTGAAGCCTGTGTTCTTACTCTCCTTACACTTATGCCTTTTGTATGTTATCTGCTGAACCTATAGTTCTTGCACAAGTGAACATGGGTGGCAGAATATTATTACTTGAGGAGAGGCAGTTTATTAGAGCAATATCAAATAACAAGATATAATTTCACTCAAAGTTCATTAATTGGAAGTAGATCATTATGCAACTTCCAACTGTTGCCCAATGTTGTCCCTACAGGTTCCGAATGAGCTGTTCCCTGAATTGGATGATGACTAGCAATTCACTGGGATTGTTATTAGAATGACTAGTGCCTGGATCCCTCACTTTCTTTGGGCCTCTGAAAGTATTCAAGTTGCTGTCTGGATTGTGTCGTTAACTTGCAGCATACTTTAGTTTTTAAAAGATGCATTTAAAGAGAGGTAACAGCCCATGATCACATTCAGACACAGCCTCAGAAATTTTTGAACACCACTTCAAATACAATGTAGCTTGAAAGCTGTCATAATTACTGGTAAATGTCAAAAGACAAGAGAAATTGAATTCATGTTTGGATGAAAGAAAGCACTTATAATAAAATTGTTTTTTTTTTGTTCAAATTCAGAGTAAGAAGCTGAAGTTCATACAGTTTAATGACAAACCATTTGTGCTAAGATTTGAACCATTTATGAGCAAGTCCAATTTCTTAGAGCCATGCAAATAATTCTGAAGACTACTTTTATTTTCTAACCCTTTTTTTATTCTGATAAAGAATGCAAATTCACAGAAAATAGCTCTTTCTCTAATGACTTATCTAGTTGATTTACTTAATTTTATTAGATAATACAAGTGAAAAATTAAACCCATATCTTAAAATTATGACTTCACTGTAAAATATTCAAGTTATATGCTAATAATTTCAAAGATTCATTTGACAATATAAGTTTATGAGAGTAACATGCTAGCTTAATAATTGGTAACCCCTAAAAATTCTTAAGCAACGCATCATCATTTTGTTGTATGGATGGCAGAAAACATTATTTAAGATAACAAAAAATAAGATATGACATAAAATAAAAAGAATAAAGTTCAAATTTTTTCTCAAATTTCTCTAGTAAGTATTTAAGTTCCCACTATATATTTTTAGAATACATTTTGAAAATGTGTGTAATTTATCCATTACAACATTGATGGTCACATTAGTGAAATAGATACTTAAAAACACTCTCTTTTACCATGTCAATATAGTAAAAGAAATCACCAACATTGTTAGTAAATTGTCTGTCCTTTTGTCAGAAATTATTTTGTAATATTTAATTCATTAAATTTCTGTTAATTAATCAAAGTGTATTTTTTTTGTCCTGACATTAGATTAACTACCTAAGAACTCTTATGCCTTGTCTGTTCTGTGCAGCAGAAATCATTTGCTAGTTGTATCATTTAAAATATGGCTTGAAAATGAAATGTACACATAAGCACGGATGTGTCTGTTTTGTCTATATCTCCGGACATGTGCAAATGAAAAATATATAATTGTAGACAGCTATCCCAGGATCAATGATGATGTTAAAGGATTGAATAATGTCATGAGAAAAAATAAACAATCACACTAAAACACAGAGCACTATCTTTATATTCCTTATTGTTTCCTGTGTTCAACCAAGATCCAAGAAACAACTGTGGGTTTAGAATAAAAGTGATTTGTTGCACAGTGGAAGTACCTCACACTCAGGAAACATCAAGTTTTTATAATAAGATGCAGACATTGCTGCCAATCTCTGCCTATAAAGAGCATACAGTTCATTTAATAAACACATGTGCCCTCTAATCTTGAAAGAAACATGATGATGACTTTATAAGACTTATTGTTATACATAAATTCATAAAAGACAGTCCAGAAAAGATTATTACTCTCTCTGTCTATGCTGTATGAGGAAATATGTGAGGCTCATCATGTATTTTTTTCCAAATAAATTTGTAGTCCTTTCACTGTTTATTCTGAAATATGATATATATATGTCTATTTAGGTCCATGAATCAAGCACTAAAAATGATTATTTGATGAAATAGCAATATCAGTAATGTATAAATTTTCGTGTAACACTAATGATGAAAATTTAAAATGTACAGACATGTCAACAAAAATACAGAATCGGTTTGGATAAGTAGAAAGGATTAAACATTGTGAAATTTACATTATGGTGATGAGTCTATGTTTTAATGTCAGTATTTGGGTTGAAACCTGTGTGGATATTATGTCAAAAATAACGATGACTTTAATAATTCATAGAGAGTTTTCAAAGTATACTTGCTGAGATCATTGTCAAAACAAGTCTTTCTTTTTATTTCTGATAGTAAAATATATTTTATTTTTTTATTTTGATCTCTAACTTACTTTGTGTTACATATGTTTGTTTATAAAAAGTTAAGTCTTTTATGTAGATCATCAACTTTACATTATTCTAAAACCTATCTTTTACCAATAATGTGATATTTATAACATCATGAACAATCAACTTACTACTAGTGTGTAGAATTAACTCTGAGCTATTTTTCTGTACTCTTGTTCCGTGAATCTGATAATCTATCAGTGTCTTGTTTGTTCCTATACTGTGACTTTACAGTAGATTTTGAGTAGTGTGATATTCCCAGCCTCACTGTTTTTTTTAATGATTGTTTTATCAACATAAATCATCTGAACTGCTTTTTACTGTACATGTGGGTATTATTAAATTAAAGTAAATTTATATAATAAAGTTTTTACAAAAAGAAATAAGTTGATTACAATAGTAAATGATATTAACATATTCATCATTTTTAAACTCTATGTCTTTGTGTGTCTTTCTTGATATATATATATACATACATATATATATATATATATATATATATATATCTGTAGTAAGTTACAATTTTTTTAAAAAAATGTATACATATACACAAAATAAAATATATAAAAAGAAAATTAGTAGAATCATTTTTAACTAAAATATTTTTAGGAATATATGTTTTGTACATGTAATTTTCCATATTATTATGAACATAACATTTGTTGGCTGAATGATGTGTTAATGAAGCTATTAATTATTAGATTATGACAGGTACAAATTTTGATGCTACTGAACAAGCAATTACAGCTGCCCTACTCACAATTCCAATTTATATCTTCATCAATAATATGTAATTTGGCTCTCAAGAATTTCAACTTATTCTGGGCTCATATTTGAAAACATCTAAAAACATTTTTCTGTAAATTATAAAACTTCCAGTGGATACTTGTCAGCAAATATTAGGCAATTAGGCAGATTCACTATTTTTTTCTTTCCAACTTCACCCTAAATACACTTTAGCATTCCCAGCATAGGTCATAAGGTTGTATACATGTTGTATAAGTTTCTGTACCTAACACTGTGCTATAAATTCATCACAAACTGACTAACTTCTTTTTATCCTGTGATGTTATGGATGATATATTTATTAATTATAGCACTTTACAGGTAAGAAAATAAGGTTAAGGAGGCTGGATGCTATGCACAGTGTCTCACAGACAGTACAAGGTGGAGCTACAGAAGTAATCCAGTTGACATTTTTCTATATGTTTTAATGTCTATAAGGATTTATTGCCTTGCAATCTGTCTGGTTTCTCAACAATGTGGTAAAGGTGATTTAGAGGATTATGTACTAATGCTATTAGTGTCTTTTCAAAGCACAGTTGAAAAATAGTTGAGTTCTTTACTTTGTTTATTTTTCACAAAACTATTACTTATTAGAATGGATTTTGATGGGCACAGAAGCTGGAGTGACTAAAGTATAATTCTGGTACTTCACACAGTTTCCCAAGGTTGTGAGTTATTATTCTCATCACTTAGATTTACCAGTTAAAACTGCATTTGAACAGTAAATGTCGAAAATGTAGCCTGCTACAAATGAATATATCCTGCCCTTGGGAAAGATAAAAGTAGGATCCATTTGAAACCACTCATCAGCCCCCTCCTTCTTCAGTTATACTGATTTATATTTTAAGTGCTGAGAGTTGAGACCATAAAATAAAATCGTGAACTCACAAAACTGAGTCAGCAAGACATGCACTTAATGTATTTGTCTCCTGATCATTAAGGAAGCATCTAAAAAGTTAGTATTCCTCTCAGCTTCCAAACACTGGAAAAGAAATCACAAGAACTCAGTCCAGATGTACTAGTTTTATAAATACTAATATAGGCATTATTCCCTTTAAAATCTCTTTAATTTCAAAATCAGCTAAGATTTGTAGTAGCAGGCAGAAAGAAAAAAAATCATCTTTATTTTTTCAAATTAAAGTCTTTTCAAAGTAAGTTCATAAGAAAACAAGTTCTGTAAGGCCAAGGACACAGACAATAAGACAAAATGACATTCTAGAAAATGGGAAAAGATTTTCACCAACCCTACAAGTGACAGAGGTTATTCTAAAATTTGCTGGCAAATTGATGGAATCAGAAAATATCCTCCTGAGTGAGGTATCTCCAACCCAGAAAGAGAAGCAGGGAATGTACTTACTCATTAGTAGACTTTTCTTTCTTTTTCTTTTTTTTTTTTAAAGATGTCATTGTGTACAAGCGCTCAAGGCTAGCACATAGCTAAATGACACAGTGCTTCACTTTTTCCTTGATGGCCTCTGGCAGTGGTGTGAGGAAGGACTCATTTTCTTTAAGGGACTGTCCACAGGGAGTTTAATTATACCCCAGTAAGTCAATGAGCAGTATGAATAGGCGTTTTTGTTAATGGGGAGATCATAAGAGTGGTTATGAAACTGAGAGGATTGATAACTGAGTTTGATAGTGTGCATGATATAAAATCACCAAATAATAAATAAAAATACTTTTAATAAAGGAAAAAAAGGAAAAAAAAAAACCATGTTCTTTAATCATTTGCCAAGAGGTAAGTCTATAGTAAGATTTTTAAGAGCCAGAATATCAGGAATCCTGTTCTGAAACTATCATTTCTTCAAGAAATGTTTGCACAAATTGGAACAATGGCAATATCAACAGGCATGTTAATGTGAAATGGGGGACATTTAGGGTCTCACACTTAGAACTATAGGCAATTAATGACCAAAGAGATGAGAAATATGCTTTTCCAGAGTTGAGTGCCCTTATTGGTGGTCCATGATATTGTGGTAAGCCCTGAAACCCCATATTTACTAATAACAAAAACAGAGTCATTGGGTTATATTTATAAATTTGTACATACACAGAAATGTGTGATCGTAAAATGATAACAATCAAAGAAAAATCTTATAATCTTGAGAATAAGGTGGGCATAATAGAGAGTTTGGAGGAAGAATATAGGATGGAATGGAGGAAGAAACAGAATAGGGGAAAGTGATACATTTATTTCAATTTTAAACATTTTGGGGAGTCTGAGACAGAGTTTCTCTATGTAGCTCTGGCTTTCCTGGAACTCACTTTGTACACTAGACTGCCCTTGATCCCAGAGAGATCTACCAGCTTCTGTCTCCCAAGTGCTTGAATTAAATGCATGTACCTATACTGCACAGGAAAAATTATTTTTAAATTTGACCATGCCTTATTTTAAATTTTCTCACCATGAGAAATATAAGGAGGTGCTATGAATTGGCTTTCCTTCTCCAGAATGTTCATGCTATATTCAACTATGCTTGTTTTGTTTTTATAGAATCATAGTAAGAATTGGCATATCATTGAGAGACACGATTTTACAGAAGAGATACAGTTTATAAGCTTGTATTGGTTTGTTATATACAGATATGGGGTGGTATTATACTGAATGATATTTTCCCTATAATATATAAGTGCATATTACAGAATGAAAGCTATACTTGTCCACTTTCTTATTTTATCTTCAATATTTACTTTTAAAACATGGATTCCACTGATATAGTCTCAGGTTCTAATTGTTGCTCAGCAAACACTCTGTAGACTGAGCCCTAATCCAATTCTTGAGAAGAAAGTTCTACAATACTAAAAGAGATCTCAATATAGAAAATTGTATTGTAGTGTGTATTAAGCTAATAGGCATAGAATAAATAAAATAGAATGATGATGTTCATTATTAGCAATTAATTTGATAATGTAAATGGATCAAAAGGCAGACTATATCATTCAGACAGCCATAATAATTGGACTTATGAGCACAGGACAGGGATTTCTCTAGAGCTGTAAGTCAATGTGTCTTGGCTTCTTTCTAAGTGGATAAATAAATATTTTTCTAGCTTAAATAAAAAAAGATAGGAGACAAAGAAAATCCAGTGCTTTGTGAATTCTCAGGCATAGACAATTTTCAAGATCCTCAATTCTCTAGATTGCTTGAGTTTGGCATAATTGATTAAATAGTTTAAAAAACAGAAATGTAACAATCATTTTGTATTTTATGACACTAAGTCTTGTAGTAAAGGAAAACTAAATGAATCTATAAAAAAGGCAGACAGTTCTGTGCATGGAACGGCACCTTGGAGCCCATTCTCTCCAGAGGAACACCTAACCCATTCTTGCTATTAGGATGAGAAAACTGGACTCACCTGGATTAGATGCTGAGCTAAGGCACCTTGGGACTTCTTGCCGTCTCTGGAGAGAGGATTGGAGGGTGGGGAGGAGAGTGATCAGTAGGAGTCGGGAGGGGTACGGGAGTTTGAAAAGGGGGATACATGTGTAAAAAATGAGACTATTCTACAAAAACAAAATAAATAAAAATTAAAAATAAAAATGAAGGCAGAAAGTTTATACATTCATAAATCAACTTATCCTTGAATAAAGATAGAACTATTACTAGATATACTTTGGCAGGATGAGCTAAGCCCCTGTAGTATGAAGATAGAAATGAGCTGGGACACAGGGGCAGATTTATAGGTAGAAGTCATATAGACAAGAAGAAAGAAATGTCTATCAAAGATGAACATCAGCCTAAGAGAGATACTTAAAAAGGGAAAGGATTTGGTGGTTACATTATCTATAGTATAAAACAAAAGGTAAGGTTTGGACTGGAGAAATTAGCTGATAGTAATTTGGGGAGTCTCTCTCTCTCTCTCTCTCTCTCTCTCTCTCTCTCTCTCTCTCTCTGTGTGTGTGTGTGTGTGTGTGTGTGTATGTGTATGTGTGTAAGACAATGGGGCAGGTTCAATCAACTCCTTCAAAAATCTTAGAGACTGGCAGATTTTAAATCTGTTCAATGACCAGAAGTCTGGCATCACTAAGGCTCCTTGTTGCAAATCTAAGCTCTAAGCTAGTAAACCCAGCATTTCTATGCTACAATATAAAAAGACTTTCTTTTTTCTTTTTGTCTTTAGTGATTTTACATTATGTGCCCCATCAAACTCAGTTATCAGGACTCTCAGTGCACTATAGTATAACTTCAAGTTGGGTATGGTAAGGCCTCCTGAGATTATTTTTTTGAAAAAAAAAGGTAATTTATGCTGAAATTACTCACGGTTTTTATAAGCATGATTCAGAATTATTTGAAAGTAATAAAATTTATGTGAAAGAAGTAAAAAAATAAACCTGGCTTTCCTGTTATTCCAAATGAAATTGAGTATTGTTCTTTCAAGGTCCAAAAATATTGTGTTGAGATTTTGATACTAATTACATTGACTCTGTAGATTGCTTTTGGTAGGATTGTCATTTTTACTATGTTGAACCTACCTATTCAGTAACATGGGAGATCTTTCCAGTTTCTGGTATCTTCTTCAATTTCTTTCTTCAGTGATTTAAAGCCTTTGCCAAATAGATCTGTTACTTTTTTGGCTATAGTCACATTGAGATATTCAATGCTATTTGCATCTATTTTAAAGGGCAATGTTTCCCTTATTTCATTTTAGCCCTTTTATCTTTAATGTATGAAAGGGCTACTGATTTCTTTGTGTTAATCTTGCATCCTGCTTCATTGCTGAAGATGTTTATCAGCTGTAGAATTTTCCTGGTAGAATTTTTTGGGTCATTTCTGTATACAATCATATCATATTTAAACAGAGATAGTTTCACTTCTGTTTTTCAATTTGTATGCACTTAATCTCCTTTTGTTCTCTTATTGCTTTAGCTAAAACTGTAAGGGAAGAAGAGAAACCCTTGTCTAATTCTTAATTTTAGTGGGATTGTTTTCAGTTTTTCTTCATTTAGTTTTTTTTTTCTTTTATTATTTTTAAGGACAAATGTTGTAGTAAGTTTTTTTTTGACTTGTTTTGGGTTTGGAGGTTTGTGTTTGGCGCGTGTGCGGCATAGGCGTTATGGAATTTGGTTTGTGCACCCGCTGCTTTTGTCTCTTAAAAGAAATAAAATTATATGTTTATATATTTTGATATTGTTTGGCTCATATCTTAAGCACATTATTAGTTAGTTTTTTATTTTAATTTAATTTATTTTTATTGATTTGTCCACCACGTGGCTCCGAGCCCATGGCTGGCTGGTACCTCTACATGTCTATTCTTCTTCGGGGTCAGAGGGCGACTGGCAAACTCCACCCTTCTTCCTACCTGGCTGTCTCTGATTTTTTATCTACTTCTATGGTGCTCTACACAGGCCAAAACAGTTCTTTATTCACTGTACACAGGGAACATTCCTACCACAGACAAAATCTCATTTTTTTATCCATGTATCCCCTTGTTCAAACTCCCTTCTCCCTTTTGAACACTTCCGTCACTCTCTCTTCTACCTATCCTCTATCTCTTCCCCGGAAAGAGCAAGAGGTCTCAACGTGGATTAGTTAGAATCTACTCCAAGCAAATCCAATTTCCTCATCCTAAAATTAAGACTTGGTAAGGTGTTTCTCTGGAGGGAATGGGCTCCAAGGTGGCAGTCCAAGATGTTTCATATCCCAAGCTGTTCAGTGGTTGTGGTTTGCATCTTGGATGTGCTGTGCTTTTTGTTCAAAGTGCACTAATAAGTGAGTATATCCTCTGCTTATCTTTTAGGGGTTTGTGATTCCTGCCTTAGAAAGGTATTCTCCAAATTCATCTATTTGCTTGTGAATTTTATGATATCATTTTTCTCACTGCTGAGTATTACTCCATTGTGTAGATGTACCATAGTTTGTCATTCCATTCGCCAGTAGCTCTATAGTATAACTTGAAGTCAGGGGTGGTGAAGCCTCCTGAGTTTCTTTTGTTGAGCAAATTTTTTTTGGCAATCTTGGCTTTCTTGCTATTCCAAATGAAACAGAGTATTGTTCTTTCAAGGGCTGTAAAAAATGTGGCTGGGTTTTGATGGGAAGTGCATTGAATCTGTGGATTGCTTTTGGTAAGAATGCCATTTTTACTATGTTGATCCTACCTATCCAGGAACATTGGAGATCTTTCTATTTTCTAATATCTTCTTCAATTTCTTTCTTTAGTGATTGAAAGTTTTTGTCAAATAGATCTGTTACTTGGTTATAGTTACATCAAGATAATTAATGCTATTGCAGTTATTTTAAAGGGCAATGTTTCTCTTATTTCTTTTTCAGCCCTTTTATCTTTAGTGTGTAGGAGGGCTACTAATTTCTTTCAGTTAATCTTATATCTTGCTACATTACTGAAGGTGTTTATAAGCTGTAGAATTGCTCTGGTAGATCTTTTGGGTCACTTATGTATACAATCATATCATCTGCAAATAGAGATAGTTCTACTTTTTTCCAATTTGTTTCACCTTAATCTCCTTTTGACCATTCATTGCTTTAGCTAAACCTTCAAGAACTATAATGAATAGATAAGAGGAGAGGAGACAGTCATGTCTATTTCTTAGTTTTAGTGGGATTGTTTTGAGTTTCTCTCCATTTAGTTTGGTCTTGGCTCTTGGCTTCTTGTAAATTGCCTGTGTGTCAGCTGGTACCTTGGAGCCCATTCCCTGCAGTGGAGTGCCTAACCCAATCTTGATAATGGGATGAAGAAATCAGAACTTCCTAGAGTGAATGAGCCATACTGAGCTGACCCACCATAGGACTTCCTGCCCTTTGGGGGTGAGGGCATCAGGGATGGAGTAGGGGGAAGCTGAAGGCAGGCTGGGAGAATTGGGAATAGGAAAGGATGGGTGAGCAGGTACATACATGGAAAAAATTGTTTTTCTTATTATTCTTTCTCACATTCACTATTGCACTCACACACACACACATACACACACATACACCTCACTCATACACTCAAATGTTTAAACATTTATAATGCTGCTTTTGAAAAATGAACCTTAAGGAATAAGTCATAATGATAATGGGAAAGGGGAGGGCTCTGATTAGGGCAGGGAAGGGAGATTAAAAAAGAAGAAGAAGGTAAAAATTAAGTATGTCTGAGAAAGTCATAAGGAATCATATTATTACTACCTTTAACAGCACTACAATACATTCATAGCTGTGTATAAATAATTGTATATTGCTTAAATGAAATGTTTCCATTTGGTCTGACAATGCTCCCTTTAAGAACCAAAGATCTAACAATAATGTCAACAACATGTTTAGAAGAGAGAGTGACTGGAAGGGGTATGAGGGGGAAGGGAGCTTGAGCAAGGATATACACACATAAAATATGAATTTATTCATAATAACAAAGAAGTCTTCTTTTTAGTTGTTAGTAGGGCTATCTAAGAGCCTAAAAGATATTTTAGGCTATTTCTCGTGTCCTTATTTGGTTTCTAGAGAAAGAAGAGAAGTTTCTGCCTAATGTTGAGCACACATATTATTCAGACATAGTTCTCAGAGGTCCCTTTGATAGAATTTATTTGTAAACTTTCTCCCTGGTTACTACTTTTCACTTCATCACAGGTGCCAAGTAAACTTCTAAAGGAGGAAAGCAATCAACAATCCTACCCAGCTGTGATACCTATGACTCCCAACACCAACCAGGATGACACTCTAACTCTAAGGGTGCATTAATGGCACACATATAGTGACAGCAACCAAGAGCTTTCTAATTGGAGTTAAGACTCTCTCAACAAGAGAAAAATTATGCTTGGACTGGAAATCGAGCCAATTATCCCCAAACTTTCACATAATGAATATTGGAAAGCATAATAACTGCTACTTTACTAAGCAAACATGATATCTAATTACATTCTTACATATATTTGTTCTTATAACCACAGAAAATGTAGTCCTTAACTTTTATTGATTTAGACTGAGCAGATAATATTTATGAGTTTAGAAATATGTCTGTAAATATACATATATACATGTGTACTACAATTAAAGAAAAAACCATGAATTTAAAGACACATAAAGGAATATATGGAAGAATATTTAGGAAACAGACAAGACAGATTGTAATTATAACCTGAAATAATAAAATAATATTTTTAAAAAGATATAAAAATGGTTGTCTTAGGTAGAGTTTCTATTGTGAGAAAACACCATTACCATAGTAAATATTATAAAAGAAAATTAATTCAGTTGCTTGCATTTTCAGAGGTTTAGTCATAGTGGAACATAGTTGTGCAAAGGCAGACATGCTGGACGAGTAGCTGAGAGTCCATCATTTTGACTCATAGGCAACAGGAAGTGGTCTGACTCACTATGGATAGTTTGAACATATATAAACTCTCAAAGCCTGTTTCTACAGACCTCCACTTCCTCCAAGAAGACCACATTTCATCAAGCAAGGCCAGACCTCTTAATAGTTCCAATCATTTTGGGGGCCATTTTTCCTTCAAACTATCACAGTAGCACAGGAAACAAAATCTATACTTTCTTCAAAGCTCACCAGATAGTGCTTGGATTCTGCAAGTTTTGCATACTTCACAAAATATATTCAAGGGGCATTCATCACAGGTTACATAGGGCACTTAATCAACCTTCTCTGGGAAGAAGCTACATAATGTTGTTTGTGATAATAAGAATGTAAGCAGGCATGATGGCAAACACCTTAAATCCCTCAACCTGGAAACTAAAGCAGTAGACAGTAATGATGATGAATTCAGTTTGTACTAAAGGAGGAGATTTAATAGCCATTCTTTCCCACCAAAAGACAAGGAAGAGCATTTCTCCATTCTAATGGCTTAATTAAATGATTTAATTCCTTGAAATATTCACAGAAACAGGGCAAAGGAAGAAGTGTTGAGACCCAAGCTTTATCCTGTTTCAACATTACTGAACATAAGAAAGGGAGTGTTGAAAAGAAATAGCCTCAAAAGGCTGAGCGAATTTCACATGAGATTACTAAAAATAAATGGCACTTTGGATTTTAGAACATGAACAGTCTTCAGGAAGGAAGGCTTGTACTTTGATTTCAGCTAAATGGTTCTCTGTTAATACTGTGAGATGCTAAATACAGTTCACTTTGAAGTGCTAAATTTCTACCAATGTGTCCTGTTAGCAATACAAATTTAATATGTTCATGCTTAATTTATTTTTTGTGAACAGATATTTATGCTTATAATTTCCTTGATGGCAGACATAGAAAAGGCATGGAAAATACACAATAACTCAAACGGTTTTATAAATGTTTAATTTTTGTTTTAGGCATATTGTATGTGAAAAGCAAAATCCATGGAAAGCAAAGGTTCTGATTTGAGTCCTTAGAGTTAATTCTGTGATGTAGTTTTATAAAATTACTACTGAAATGAAAGAATGTGTAATTCTGTTCATTATAAAGATTTGAAGAAAAATCAAAGATGGCACAATTGCTAATAGTGTGTGCTTTATCATGTCTAACAAACTCTCACTAAGATGAAATAGTTCAACCAATTCTATTTTCTAGCAATAATAAGCTTTTGTTTTATCCCCAGGGTTCTTGGGCCAATTTACTCAAGTGGAGATTGAAATGAACTCTGGGTCCTAAGTTACTCTGACTTCACTACTAAAATCATTTCCTGTATCTAATATGTGGACCTTTTTTCTTTTCTTTTCTCGTTTTCTGTACTTCATATTATTTTTACCATACTTGTTCAAAATATAAAAGGCTAGCTATTTATCTTAGGGACGTAAATCACTGCTGGAATAAAGGTGGTGTCTAGCACACTTACCTCATTTTAGGTCATTTGTGTGGGAAATATACAGCAAAACCGAACTGTCAGAAGGCAGATTGGTGGGAACTTGTCTTCACAATGTTCTTCGTAGGGAAAAGGTCCTTAATGCTCATATTTAAGGCTCAGTGTGTTTTTACTGCAGGCTATAAAGCCAAGGTGATTTAGTTTTCACTTCATTTTAAAAGCTCTAAAAATGTCACAACATTTAAAAAGAATGCGTTATCCTGCACTTTATACAAACAATGATAATATTATTTCAGTTATTTATGAATTCTATTTTCAGAGCTTTCTTTTTTCATTTTATACTTTCTGAAGTTTATCCGTTTGGAGAGGAAGGAGCAACAATATCATTTACCTCTTGATTTGTGTTTAGTTTATATAAATAAGATGACTGAGGCATAATTATGATCAAAGTACATTGTAAACTTGTATGAAATTGTCATTAAATAAATAAAAATAAAATTAAAAGCTATATATTTCATATCACTACTGTAAAATTAAATGTTTTCTGGCTTTGACAGCAAGTATATAAATATTATTTTCTATTTTCCCAATAATTTCATTAAAAATGGTATGATTTATTGAGTTATTTATTTAAAATGTTTTAAAAATAATTCAATAAATTATATTATAAATGTAATAATTTTTAAGTAAAAAAACGTAAAATGTCTTTCCCTAAAAGTTTATTTGGGTCAAATGAAAAGAATATTTTTAATTATGCCAGATAGAAACCACAATTATTTATTTTAAAATTATGCTTCTTGTACCTCATTTTGTAAAATTATTTTCACTCTGGTGAATAAAATTAAATTAAGTTTTGTAAGAAATCTTTTTTGTTGGTTTGTTTAGCAAATTTTTAGATTTAATTAAGAGCTAAAAATATTCTTGTAATTTTGGACCACAGTCCTTGAACTTTAAGTGCCAGAGTCCACATAAGGCTTATTATGCCACTTGTTTTAGTGTTTGAACACTTGCACTTACATTTGATTTTATATTTTATTATCAACATTTAGTTTTGAAAGACAATGGAGATACTAATTTTGCTGCAGATTATCGTACATACATAATTTGGGGTCTAGTTAGACCAAATGTTATTCTCAGGAAAATCTAATCATTGTACAAGGGATTTGTGGCCTATTTAACATTCAAAACAAAATCCCAAACCAATAATAAAGTCCATAATAAAGTATACACACCTAAAAAATTGATATGGCCACAAAAATATGAAAAATTATATCATGCTAGATATTTTATTACACATTTACAAATTTTAAAGGTAAATTTAATGACCAGTAATGAATTAAAGGGAATAAAAGGGATGATACAGATAGATACAAATGTTATTATAATGTCACAGTTCACAATAAAGTGTATATAAATGAATTGTAAAGAGGAAAATAGTCAAAATAGAGGTTAATGAGGAAGGGGGAAGGACATTGAATAAGGATACACAGGGTTGGGGTTAGGGCTAGGGTTAGGGTTAGGGTTAGGGTTAGTATTTTTATGTGTAGCAAACTTATTTGCATTATCACCCTTGATAAGTCATGTTTATGATTTTTATCTTCTTTATAAATATTGTTAACTTTTCAGCATTTTAAATTCATTTTACTTTTTTGATAAATACAAAATAAATAAAGAAGAAAAAAAAGAAAAAAAAA
>PVIH01019156.1:0-36247 GCA_004025045.1 Sigmodon hispidus | reverse complement strand
CACAAACTCAGAGAGATAAGCAGGGGATGTACTCACTCACTAGTGGTCTCTAAACAAACAAACAAGAAAAAAAGTCAAACATGCCCAAGCGGCAAACCACAACCACTGAACAGCTTGGGATCAGAAACACCCTGGACTGACCCTTTGGATCCCACTCCACCTAGAGGAACACCTGACTCACTCTTGAGGGAGGGGGGAAGGAACTGGATTTGGCCAGAAGTGGAGACTGATCTAAGCGTTGCTGGGTTGGTGGGACCATGGGACTGTCTGCTCCCTGCCCGGGGAGGGGATGGGGAGTTGCAGAGGAGGGAAGTGACCAGATGTGTTGGGAGGGGGAGGAGACCTTGAGTGAGGATATACAGGGATGAAAAAAAAAAAAAGCAATTCAGAGGGAAAGATGAGCACGGGGAAAGTGTGGGTGTAGCAATCTTGTTTGTATTTCTTCCCTTGATAAGCCATGCCTATCATTCTTATCCTCTGTATAGTTATTGTTGACTCTTCCACATTTTAAATTCTTTTTACTGTGTTTTTTTTGATAAATACAAAATAAAGAAGGAAGAAAAAAAAGACAATATTCATCCTTAAAATATGTTATAGGTTTGCTATCTTTATTTTTAAGACCGAAGGCTTATTAGAAGGTCTGAATAACTGACAGTAGACCTATTTGTACATACTGTGCTTGTATTTAATGAGAAATGTAAGGAGAGAATTTGGGACTTTAATCAACACAGAATTATAGAAAGAGACCACAAGCCCTTCCATACATAGCTCCAAGTATCAACTGTCAGTGAAAAGAGGTAAAGATCATCTAGAATAAAAGATACATGGTCAGGCGAGTGGCATTAAGTTAAACAAGTAGTGATAGGTTTTACTGACATTTCCTTTGTGTACTCTTCTTTATTAACAACGTTAAGTGTGGAGTTACTGTATTTTCCTCCCAAATGCTACTAATATTTATGCTTTCTTTCTTATTGAATGCACTAGCTAAATCTTATATCCAAATTTACAAAAGTAGGAAAGTCTATAATGAGAAAATATGGGTTACCTTATTATTTATGATATTTTTGTTGGCTTTGTCATTGAATAATGTCATTTATTATAGTTAACCTCAAATATTAACCTTTTGTGCCCTATAACAACTCAGAGAAAGTAGGTGGTTTGTGTCTTGACTTTAACTTTGGTTTGTTTGTTTTGTTTGGGGTCAAGATCTCACTATGTAGCCTTGGCTGACCTCAAACTTGCCATGTTGCTTCATCTGGCACTTAACTCACAGAGATCAATCTGCTTCTGCTTCTCAAGTGCTGATACTAAAGAATGTGTCACCATGCCCAGCTAGTGTCTTGACTCTGAGGAGTTTATGATCACGTTAGAACTAAAATGACAAGGGTAAGCCAAATCTCCAGAACTAGCACAGTCATGAAAATGTGCATTTAAGGTAGAGTTCTGTCTCCTTAAACAAACCATTTGTAGATTCCAGTTTTTCTTCTACTTTACTTTTGAGCTTCCAAAATAGTTGCTAGTGAAATCCAAGTGTGTATTCACAGCATGGGATTTGGCTGTGATCTGTGTATGATATTAGTTTTGTGAGTCAAATGTTTAGGCCAACTGTGCGGAGAATCTGCATGGAATTTTGTGGAAGTCAGGAAACATTTTCATTCTAAACACAAGCAGAAGAGTAGGACATCATTTTCCTTATGTTCCCTGAATGTTGCAAATTCTAAATAGAATTGACTCAGTCCTGATGTTGGGGGAGATAAGTGGATTTGCCAGGAGTGGAGACTGAACTAAGCAATTTTGGGACCTTGGGACCTTGGGATCCCCTGCCCATGGGGGGGATGGGGAGATGTACAGAAGAAAGAATGACCTGATGTGGTGGGAGGGGGAAAGGACCTTGATTAAGGATATACAGGGATAGAAAATGTGACTTCTTTATTCATAATAAAAAAAAAGAATTTTATTAAGAAAATAAAAAACACAGTAACCTGGCCTCTTTAACTCATTTGGTAACACTATAATGGTAGTGGGCCTTAGTGAAGCCTCCTGTTCAGATTTTATTACTTTAATAAAACAACTTTAGCACATTTACAGTAGTACTTTATTACGAGTTACAGAAAGTAAACTGCCCTTGTCCAAATAAAGCAAGTACATCATAGCATCCATATTCCTGATTTTATAATGCTGCTTTTTAATGTTCATCACTACTCATTACACAATTAAGTTATCTCCCAGAGATTCTCAGGTCATTAGTGTGAATTAGTGCAGTATTAAGTATGAAATAACAAATACCTCTAAGAATTTAAAAAAAGATACGCTCTCTTAGAAACAGATTAATGGGAAATAATTTACTTCCTTCTACATTTACAGCCCCCTTAGTAAAAGCAGATGGACCACAAATATGCATTTTCTAAATGGCCATTTTTACTAGCAAAATTGTTATCACAGCAATATTCTTGGTCCATTTCTCCAACATAAACTCACAAAGGAAACTAGTGTTCTATGCTGGATAAAATCCTGAATTGAGTAACATCAGATACAAACTTTCCTTCTCTACGCAAGTCTGGTTCATTCTGGTACCTCACAAATGGTTCCATCACCCTGAATGATGCCTTATGTACCACCTAGTTATGAAGAATTTTCTCTGTAGTATTCACTTTCTGAATGCATGATTTCATTTTCATTTATCAACAGGATATTCTAACCTCCATTTTAAAGGTAAAAATAAATCTGCCAGTGTTCCAACTAAAAGAAGTTGCTGCAGACCATTCTGCTAAATAGTGCCAGCATCACTTTTATTGTCTAAGTCTTTGGTTTAGCATTAGATAAGATAATGATGATGATCATTATTGCAGAGAGATATTGGCAGACAGACTGCAGCCAAGGAGGTGCAGGGTCCCCAAACAGCCTGCTAATGTATATTCTCATCTAAATGAATGCAGTTTTATTCCAAAGCTAAGTCAGTCTTTGCCCAGTTTTTGAAGATTTATTTTTAAAGATTTATCTTATTTCAAATTATGTGCATGCTTGGTGTCTGTGGGTTAGTATATGCAGATAAACGCAAGTACCTGCAGAAATAAGAGGGTATAAGATTCTCTGACCTGGAATTACAAGCATCTGTGAGGGGACCAACATGGGTACAGGAAACCAAGCTTTGATCCTTTGCAAGAGCAATAAATGCTCTTTACTGTTGAACCATGTCTCCAGATCACTTTTATAAGTATAAAAATATCCATTTTTACAATCACATCTGGAGATGTGACAAAAGTTTAAAATTATGTAAAGTAAAAATCTTAAAACATTTCAAAATTTTAATATTTTTTATAACATCTCTAGATGTCACTATTCTTCAGGGAAATTTCTAGAATAAATCTAAGGTAAACTTACATATATTCTTGTTATGACTTAGAGAATAACATTAGTCAACTTTCTTTAAAGGTGTCTGTTATTCTCCAAAACAACCCATTTTAAACAAAACTTCATTAAGTTACTAATGTATCATTTTAACTGAAGTTACAGTATTTGGAATTATATACCACAGTTAATTAAATGTAGCAGTTGTACTTTGATGAATCAGTATATAAACTATTGGTATCTGAAATAAGAGATTATGTACACAACTAAGGACTAATTTACAGTGAAATTTGACTATATGTATCAAATGTCAAGCTAACAGCTATTTTATTCATGTTTGAGGGATACTTTAATCTCATCTTCAGGCAAATTTCCAGCTCATTTTTGTGAGAATAAAAGAACTTGAAAAACTCTAGTTCATATTTCTCAGGTAGCAGTTAATATATCAGCTCTGGGTGTTGCCTTCTTGAGGAGCTAAATGAGCATTTCCAGTTCCTCTTAACGATAATGCAATATATCACATGTTTCTCAAGATTTTCAATGATACTATAGTTAGTCACCGTGCATGTTTGTATTTTCTTCTATTTTGTGAATCTCTGATGTCAAAAATAACATTTTCTTGGAAGAGTAAAATATGGATAATGGAACACCTGAGGCAGAGTTTCAGGAAGAGTCTAGAGTGAGTGAACAATGAGAATAAATAGAAACATCTAAACTCTGATGACTGAGAGCAAATTCACATGTGACTTTCTATGGTGCAGATGTATAAACAGAATTCATAAGACATTGGTACACAGCTGGAGCTTAAGTTAACACTGATCACATCCAACAAAAGAAATGCTTTCTTATTCCAGAACAACCCTTATGTTTTTTCATATAGTCAAATGAGTTAACTAACTCAAATTAATAAACAGAAATCATTAAACACATAATTGATTTATCTTTGAAAGTATGCTAAATTAGCAAAAACATAAATGAAAAACTAAGGTCCTTCAAAGTGACTGTTTTATTAGATACATCTAACATTCCATGACAATGGAACAATTCCTAGTAAATATCTATGAAAAGAAACAAAATATACCAATATTCTATTGCACTTACTTCTAAATAAAAAAATGTTTTATTTGCTAGGTAATTTCCAGTTAAAAGGTACATAAATTAAACCTTTGACAAAAAAAATAACTTGTAACAATGCCATTTACAGAATAGAAAGGTTGACAAATCTGTGCCTTAGATCAAATGTTTACTATATTTAATTTACACCATAAGTGAAAATGTAGAAAAAGAAAACACTTATATTTCATCAGCTCAGATCACTGAGATCAGTAAAAGAATATCAATGAAAACAGATATCAGAAATACAACATAAAACTAATCTCAGAGTTTCAATACCTTGTTTAAAGGGGTTAAATCCTCTCAAGGGGAGAACATAGTCTACATGCTGAATAGAAAATCAAGGGCTTGCTTAAGCTAAAAAAAAAAATCTACCCAGCAAACCAAAATTTATGATTTGGCCCCCATATCTGTCATAGAAATTGCAATGAAACCCATTTCCCTCAGGCAGAGCTTCCTCCCAACCTTATAAAACTGCTAGAGATCATATAATGGGAAAAATATTTTATTGTTCTTTTGTAATACTATAAATTGGGGTACCATTTAGTGACCATATTAACAACTCAGGACCAAATATTGACTCAGCCCCCCCGTGATTCCCCCACCCAGGGTTCACTGAGGATGCTCAAAGAAACTGCAATCACTAAAGATCAGAAAAATGATACACTGACAGAGTATCACTGGAGATGAGCACAGGAAATGTGTTGTGCAAGAGGCAGAAGCAGTAGCTAGTGACATAAAATCTGAGACAGATATTAGTACTAATGTCCCTCCTGTGTGCTCTTCAAGTTAAGTAAATTATCAAACCAATTTTTTGCCCTAAATTCCTTATGTGACTCTCAAATGATTATTAGGGTTTGAGCCAGGAAAACAAAGATACTTTATGTGTCAGAAGCATGAAGGATTTAGGAAAAAAAAAAGAACTAGTATTAGTCAATCATTGGAAGAAGTGGGAAATGAAGGTCACACAAGTCACCATCATACAACCATGATCTTAGTGTGAAACACTTATGGGGAATTAGAGGCTCACACAGAGGTGTCATATCTACAAATAAATGAAAGCTCCCATTGACTTCCTTGGCTGACTCTATGTAAGGAATGGTTCTCTGGAGCTGACCAAGAAGCTACCGTGAAACTTCGAGAACTATGTTGGATGGATGGGGGGGAATGAGGACATCCTTGTCTGGTTCCTGATTTTGGTAGGGTTGCTTTGAGTTTTTCTCCATTGAGTTTGATGTTGGCTGTTGGCTTCTTGTAGGGAAAGCTGAACACAAAGTAATTTTATGTGTAGCAAATTATTTGCATTATCACCCTTAATAAGTCATGCTTATGATTTTTATTTTCTTTATAGTTATTGTTAACTTATCAGCAGATTTTTATTTTCTTTATAGTTATTGTTAACTTATCAGCATTTTAAATTCAATTTACTGTTTTTCTTGATAAATACAAAATTAAAAAAAAGAAAGAGAAATAGAAAAAAGAAGAAGCTACCATGAATCTCTGCTCTCCACACAGTACCTGACTGATAACTGCTTTCAAAGAGGAAAACTGCCTTCCTGCAGCCTTCTGAAGTAGGAATGTCTGCTTCAAAAGTACAATGAGAAGGCACAAAAGGAAAAGAATTCTGAGAACATGAAGCCTACCTGGCTTCTGTGCATTGCGAAGAGACCTGCCATAAAACTACCCAGCATCGGTGGAAATATGATTTGGGTTTCATTATCTGCAATAATAGCAGAGTAAGTATTAGCCCCATTAATACCAACAAGAATAGTGTCATCCGGTAGAAATAACTATCAGCCAACATGAGTGTATAAGACTCAGTGCATGCTTCCAAGTACAGAGAAATTTTATATAAAGCAAGATTTGGTTCTCTTTTAGGTAAACAAACTGGGGGAATTTTTGTCTTCCTCAAAAGGTTAGTAAAGTGGTAATATTTAGTTCATCAGAAATTCAACAGCCTTATTTGGGAGGAAGGCACAAGATGACAGACAAGGAAAGGAAAAAAGAAAGCAGAAAGGGATAGGAAGGAATGGAGGGAGAAAGGGGGTGCATCTCATGGGCTTAACTCAAGCCTAAAGCCTTTGTTCTTTATTTGGGCTTTTCATAATCCTCATGCTCTACCTAGTGAGTGGAGAAGCACCTACTATGTGTGTAGTTAGTAGGACATGTGGCATTGAGAAGGGCAATTTTAGTTATCAGTAGCTTCAAAGACAGACACAAGTATCAGGTAAAAATCACTATTGACAATTCAGAAAATCCCACAGCACATGTCTAAGGCAGAGAAAATTGCAATACAAACAAAATATACATGCTGAAGCATAAATATAAAAACATTCTATCAACAAAATAAAAATGTGCTAAGTATACCCAAAACAGCACTGTTATAAAGCCTAAAATAATAAACAGCAGTCAGAGGCAGAAAACACAACCAATTTTGGAAAGTCTATCAGTGGGGTCATAAACAGTACCTTCTAGAAGATACACGGAAAAGAATGTCAAGGCTCAAGACTATTACTGTGCCAGACAAAATCATATGAAATAAGAAAGCAAGCTCAAGTTTCCTTCTTCTAAAGAGCAAACGAGGAATAACATGAGTGACTAGAAACCCCCATTGTAGAGCCATTAGGCTGTCCCAACACACAGTAGATAAGGTTGGGCATTGGTGGAATAGTCCTTAGAGTGGTTGGACTGAAAGCTAAGGAGGAAAAATAAAGACCTAAAAGTGGCAGCTATCAAGCTCATGAATTTGGGTGCAGGATATTAACAGATGCATTTACAATTTCAGATTAATACACATTAACAAGAAAGGCAAACATTTTCCACATGTACACTGCATATCATAAACCTCCCTGTGATTGTATAAAACTGTGACATGTTTGATATAAAAGTCACATTGCTCCCTCTATATCCATAGCATTTCCAGTCAAGCTTCAGTATGTCAATATCAGCAGAACATTCAGCATGAAGACATTTTATTCTTTGCTTTCAGGTGTCTAGATGAACTGCTTTTTTCTCATGCATACTGATACTTATTCACAGAGTAAGCCAATATAATCCCAATTTGATTGGATTGTAACATCTGCTTTATTTGAAAACCTCTCAGTCACTCATTGATGAAGGCCCTTCGGGGTTCTTACTCATGTGTGGTTACTGACACTACTGTGGGTTGATGCTACTTTTCCAAGCATGCATTGCCAGTGTCTCATTGCCTTCTGAGTGGGAAGCAAATGTCACAGTGGCTTTTAAGTTCTGCTTTAAGTTTCATCTTGGAGAAACTTTATAGAACAAATCTCAGCTATCACATTCTTCACAAACACTTTATTTTTAAACTTTGATTACATCTATTCATACATGTATTGCAATTAAGAGGTATGCAAATATCATATTATCTTATGTAAGATATTCTTTTAGGACAGTCACTACAATGGTCCATAGAGAGCAACAGAAACCAAGGAAGAAAACATCAATCAACAAACACAAGACAAAATATCAACAACTGAGTCACTTCAATCATCTAAGCCTCAGATGCCTAGACAGAAATGAAAATACACAGATACTGACAGTTTAGACAGTGCGTCTTTAACAGGACTCAGTAATCCTACTGAGTAGCCCTGAGAAATGTAACACAGCTGAGGCACAAGACAAGGGTGACAGAAATATGCAGATGAATTAATGGAACTAGAAAAAAAATCATCTTGAGTGAAGTAACCAAGACCAAGAAAGACAAACATGCTATGTGCTCACTAATAATGGATATTATCTGTTAGGGAAATGATAATCATGTTACAATCAACAAGCACAGTAAGGCTGAGTAACAAGGAGGGCTCCAAGAGGGATGCATGGGTCTCCCTAGAAAGAGGAAATACAATAGATTTTATAGGTGGACTAGAGGGGTGGGAATGGGAAGAGGAAGGATCAGGTGGTGGGTGGAGAGAGAAAGTGCAGGTAAAGACAATTTTACTTGGAGGCATTAGGGTTCTATGTGGAAACCTAGCCCAGTAGAAATTCCCAGGATTCTATGAGGGTGACCCTAGAGAAGACTCCTAGTAATAGAGGCTTTGCAGCCTGAACTAGCCACCTTCTATAACCACCCAACTTCCAGTTGTGGAACTGGGATACTAACCTAGCCACAAAACCTGTTCTGCAAGATGTGCTGGGACAATAATGGCTAAGAGCTTATGAGAATAGCCAACCAATGACTGTTCTAACTTGAGGCCCACCAGAGGAGCCCATGCATGACATTACCTTGATTGCCAGGATCAGGAAATTGGGTGACTCAGAAACCTAGGCTAGAAAAAATAAAAAGAAATATGTTTAAGGACCTTAAGGATGACATAAATAAACCCATTAAGATATATGAAAACAAAAAGATGAAATAGAATAAAATAATAAAAATAATTCAGGACAGAAAAGTAGAAATAGAATCTCTTCCTCTCTCTCTCTCTCTCTCTCTCTCTCTCTCTCTCTCTTTCTCTCTCTTATACACACACACACACACACACACACACACACACACACACAAACAACAACAGAAATAGTAATAACAAGAATAAGCAATCAGTGGTCAATAATAAAATCTCACAATACCAATGGATTCAATTCTCCAATAAAAAGCCATAGGTTAACAGAATGGATATGAAATAAAGGTTACATACAAGAAACACATCTTAATATCAAAGATAAAAATTACCTCAGAGTAAAAGGTTGGTGTAAAAAAAGATTTTCTTATCAATGGAGTCAATTCCCTACAGAGGAACATTTTATTCAGCCTTGTCAATGGGGTGAGGTACTTGGTACTACCTCAACTGGATATGCCAGACTAAACTGACTCACCTTGGGATTCCTTGCCCTTCTGGGGAATGGATGGAGGGGTGGAGTGTCGGAGGGGGAAGGAGAACTAGGAGGAGGGATGGGAGATCAGTGGTGTGTATGGAAAAAAAATTTAATGAAGATAAAAAAAACATTTCTAATCAAATGAACCTAACAAGTAAGCTGGTATAGCTATCTTAATATCTAACAAAATAGACTTCAAACCAAAATTAATTAAAAGGAATGGAGAAGGACATTTTGTACTCATTAAAGGAAAAATCCACCAGGATGACATCTCAATCTGAACATTTATGCTCTGAATTTATGGGCACTAATTATATGTTTAAAAAAGAAAACACTACTAAAGCTTAAAACACATATTAAACCACACAGACTAGTAAGTGGGAGATTTCCCTAGTACACCAGATAACATCCCATCTGCTATAAACTCTCCTTTGAGCAGGAATCCATTTGAGCAGGAATCCATTTGGTTTCCCAATGCTGCTGCCTTTTTCCTAAATATTCTTTAAATTTTTATGATGACAATGCCATGTAATTTAAATTTACATCATCAATACATAACTATATAACTCATTTGAAATGAATATACATTTATTTTTCTTCTACTGAGCCCGCTGTGACATTAACTTTGATATTCGCCTGGTTCCTCTAAAAAGTAATAAATTCTGATGTACAAAGATGAAAGACATTTAAACAAAATTCAGCTATTTAAAGAAAATCGACTCATACTATCTTTGTGGAACTGATAAAATTACCTAGCCTCTTTAAATCTCAGTGTTATTACCACCAAATTAAAAAAACATGGGATTTTTTTTCAGGCATAACATCTTTACAATACGAGATTTCTCCATATTCTTTTTGATTACTTAACATACTAAAACAAAAGTGAAGGATTTATTGGACATTTTCATTGTCCATAAGTTTCATCAACAAGACTTTCAATATGTACTAGAGGGAGAAATGTAGTAGGTGCTTACTGCAAAGCATCTTTAGCATGAATGTGCACTCACACATTTTCTCCAGCATTCTGATAAATTGCCTAAGGAAAATCACTGGTTGAAACTGCTTGCTTATGGCAGCAATTTTAATTTTCATGCTAATAAAGTTTATGCCAAGATGAGTAAAGAAGAAAAATAGGTGATATATACATGTACATCTGAAAAGTCAGGCAATTTTAAACTAACTTTAAACAAGTTTAAAAATGATTGACAAATGGATTTTTAATAATAAATCTGAATCAATGACATGATTTGATGCGTGATATGCTTACTGTTCAGCTGACAACCTAGTTGTGTTTTCCAGGATCTACATGGTCTGTGGAGAGCCTCTAACTGTTACATAAGTATCATGGTATGCATGCTCCTCTCCCTTGTCCATACAGAAATCAAAAAATACAACAGAAATATTTTTGAACTAAATGAAATTTCTAGCATTCTCATTTATTTTCTCACAAATTACTTTTTTAAATCACATTGTTACATCTTTTCAGTTGTTCTTTGACTCATAAAAAAGAAAACCATTTGTAATTTCTGCTAACACATTACTGGGCTCTGAAACATTAGCTGTCTTCAGTATAGCAGGTGTCTGTGTTACCCTGCTTTGACAGAGCATAAAGAGTGTGGTAAAGGAGTAAAGGAGATGACCTGAGATCAAGTCCTCACCATGCAGTGATGAATGTTTATTAATAATTAAGATACACAGACCTTTACCAATAAAGCTTGGAAGGTTCATAGTACTATTTTCAAAACTATGGATTATCTTTCAAAGTTAGTATGTTTACATATTTATCTGAAAATTTGAAACAAAGAAGGGTAAATAGCATTTTTCTACCTTGATTCCATAGGTTATATGTACAGCAATCTAACAATACAAAATAGGAAAATACTATGTATGAATGCTGTAAGCAGGCTCTTATAAAAAGATATTAAAGACCATATTTTAATCTATCAGTAAATACAGCAAATATGTATGTGAAAAGATGAGGTTTTGAGAAACTGTCTTGAGTCTCTTAGGATTTTTTAAATGATCTTTTAATTAAAAACTTGCTTTTTTAAAATTAAGAAATACAGGAGTTAGAGGTATGGCTCAGTAGTTAGGAAGACTTACTGCTCTAGCAGAGGACCCAGATTCAGTTGTCAGCACCCATATGTCAGCACACAGTCATCTGTAACACCAGTTCCAGAAGATCTAACACCCTTCTGGCCTCTGCTGCCCCCTTTAGGCACATGATGCACATACTCAAGCAAACACACACACACACACACACACACACACATTTAAAAAAAAAAGAAATATTTTTTTTCCTGTGTTTCTTCCCAAGAAACCACAAACATCATCTCTGAGCTTCTTTAGCCTGATGTTCCTTATACACAGACAAATTGCGTGTGTAAGTTGTTGGTTCCCAAGGAGGAACATGAAGAATTTAACCATGCTTCTTGTATCATTTTTCTATGCCTTATTTAGTGAAAGCAATCTTAAATTATGTCAAAAGCAGGGCTGGAGAGATGGCTCAGCGGTTAAGAGCACCCTCTGCTCTTCCAGAGGACCCGGGTTTGATTCCCAGCACCCACATGGCAGCTAACAACTGTCTGTAGTTCCAGTTCCAGGCAAACACCAAGGGAAATAAATAAATAAATAAATAATAAATAAAGTTTTAAAAAAAAATTATGTCAAAAGCATGATTCTTGACTATTTTTAAGCAAAATAAATCTAAATAAGTCATCAGTTATCTTTAAAGCAGTTACATAAAAATGGCCATCAACTTGAATACTTGATCATCCAGTAATTTTATCCTAACAGGCATTATTGAATGGGGCTATCCATTCACTATCAGGAAGAGGTTGTTGCACTAGATAGTATAAATATAAGGTAGTAGATATCTTACTAAAGAGAGAGAAGGGAAAAATTAACAGGGAAGAAAACAAAAACGGAAATGAAGATCAAGTAGAAACATGGCCTAAAAAATTGACAGATAAAGTATGTTTGGTGGCAAATTAATCATATTAAACTGTGTGTCCTATGAGGCTGTACTGCATGAAAACTCCTGAGGAGTCCCAGGGACTTGCATTTGAAAACAAAACTCCTAGGAGTTTGTGATAAAGAGCTGGATGGGGGAAGGGTTCTTATTTCCTTGCATGCTTTTTTAATCTTCTGCTAAGAGAAATAAGCTAAGAAGCAAGCCGGTAAATTATATAAAGTGCTTATGTCTATCAGTTATTGGATCTCATGCCTTCCAGTAAGAAAAAGAACAAAACACTTATCTGCTAACCCTAGTCCTCTGTGAGATGAGTTTATGGAAACAAATTGGCTCTGAATTGTTACCTTTTTTTCTGCGACTGGTACCATTATCCTGGAAAGAAAAATATGAAGATCTTTAATTTAAAAGAAAATGAATCAATAAACTCACCAAGGAGTATCATCACATCTGTTTTTATTATTTCTTTCTTGCCTGTTTTTTAAACAAAATAAATCTAAATAAGCCATCACTTATTTCTAAAGCAGTTACATATAAATGATCATCAATTTCAACATTTGATCATCAGTAATGTTATTCTAAAAGGCATTATTGAATAGGGATACTATCATTTTTTAACTTATTTAATTTCCTTTTTATTTAAAGACGGGAAGGATAAGACATTATTTTATCAGTAATTCCTATATCTGAGTCCTTATTTCTCCTTGGAGACAGTACTTAGTGGCTTTAAACTGTGTTTTGTTGGTTAATGTTTATTTGAATGATTGGTTTGTCAAAATAATCTGTACCATAGTCTGTTTAGAGTTGACTTATAACATCATCAAATAGCTATTCAGACCCAATATTTAACTCAAATTTCCTAATAATCTATGTATGACAAAGTAGATGTATTTGCCTCAGAAAATGACAGTGAACTACAGGAAATGAAGTTCTCAGAGGTCATTCCAATATTAAATGGCAAAGCTTTCACCCTAATTTCTCCTTGTTTCATAATTTTTTGGTTTTGCTATTATTATCTTTATTATTTAAAAGTTTTCAAATAAGTAAAAATATCAAACACTAAAATAAACCTGACCCAAAGTCAATACAATTCAACAGACTTCAATGCAATTAGAATAGGTATCTGGGAAAGCTGTGAGCTCTAAATTATTTTTTTTTTTACTTTCAATGTGTTCAATGTACTTATCCACCACCACAACAAAAAAAAAATCATAATAGAATTAGAACTAAAATAGAATAGTTTTATTTTTCTTTGATTTTAATATTCCTGTGATTTCTTGAGATTTATAAAAAACTGATTTTGCTTGAGTTCAAATTTCCAATTCATATTTTTCTATATATTGTTTATTTGACAAGTAACCACATAAAGAATAGATTGAGGAATATACAAACCAATGAGGAATTCATGACATTTCCCTCATTTTTGCAGATTATTTGATCATTAGTTTTATAGAACTAAAGCAAATAACAAATTGAACTTCTATGTCATGACTCTGAATAAAATTTCAATTAATAAGTTTTAGAAGCAAGCCTAATAGATATACAGATATGCGGGAACATCATCTTTCTTCATTCCTGGCCTCTTGAAAGCCACTTTGTGACTCAGGCTGTACTCTTTCACAGATCAGATTCAATGACAATCTAATTACTGTTTGGTGACTCATGGGTATTGAATGTTCCTTGGCTATAGCTGTAACAGGAACACTTTCAGCTTGGAATTAACATAATCATTTTTGTGTAATATTTTTTAAAAGAATTTCAAACCTTTTTTCAAATTTAGAAAACTTATTTTTAAATTGATCTAGAGATTCATTGCATCTTTTATTAATATCCAAGGAATCCTTTTGTAGAAATTCACAATTTAATTGAATTATTAAAATAAATTGAAACTGCAAAGAAACCCTAATAATCCAAACAATCTGATAATGTTTTAGCCTTACCATCATTGTTTCTTAGAGAACTGTAAATTAAACAAAGTATATGACACTGTTACAAGCAACTACAACAGATGTAATCACAACAACTAGCAAAATAAATGTGGCAAAGACGTGGAACAACTATAAATATACACACATAAATATATATAAATTTATATATATAATATATTTATGTGTGTATAATATATATATATATATATTAGTGACAAAGCCAACTAGATACTATTCCACTACTATTCCACAACCCTACTTCCAACAATCTAGACAGAGAATAATGACACTGGTCAAAATAGCCACAGTGTACAAACAAACTAGCAGTCTATCAGCAGGTAGAGACACAAATTTGGTGTGTGCAATATATGGAATAGTATGTACAGAATAAAAGTAACTAGTAATTCATAGTGCAATATAATAGAACTCAGAATGATTCTATTTTCAAAGAAGATAGACATATAATAGATCATAGTATGAAAGTCCATTGATTTGAAGTTTATGAAGAAGGCAAATATTGAGGGACATAAATCTCTAGTACCTGGGACTGGGTATATAGGAAGAAATTAACCAAAAAAAAAGAGCACAAGAGATATTTATGGTTTTCTAGAAATAGTCTACATATTTCACTATGATTGAGAAAATCTTCCTAAGAAAATCATTAAAAAGTGCTTTTAGTGTTCAGTGGGTGAAATTTATGTAAACAATATATAAAATGTCAAACTAAAAAGCTTATCTATGTAAAGATGTTTTTAAAAGAAAACTAAAGCAATTTAATATTTTCAAAACATCTGAATTACTTTAAAGATATCAATCCTGAGAATATAAAGCAGAAGAAAATATGATTTACTGTCCACATTTAAAATACTGGTAATCCTAGCTAATCCCTTGATGTCTACCTTTACTTGGCTAGATGCAATTGTTGAGTCAACAACTACAAAACTTTTCTTTATTGTAAATAACAAGCTCTCATTAAGTAGTCTAGAATCTTACTCATTTATTTTGGGTCTTAGGCAAAAATTGGGTAGAAAGTCTCCTTTTCACAGACTGTCATAATTTTATTTCATTTTACTAAGAAACTAATGCAGCTCAGGATGGTGTTAAACTCACTATGTATTTGAGGCTGACCTTTTGATCATCCTGTTCTCTTTCAGTCAACTGCTTGAATTATATGCATATATCCTCATGTCTGGCATTGTTGTACTGTTAACAGTTTTCCTAGGTATATCAGACTAGCCTCAATTCAAGGTGCAGTCCAGGCTGGCATCCAAAATGTGATAGCACTGCCTCAACAGCATGAGGACTCCACCATGCCCATATAAATAATGTTATTGAAAGAATTAAGGGTCAGAAAGATGTATTAGTGGGTCAGTTGCTTCCTGTGCAAGCCTGATAACCTGATTTTTCACCCCCCAGAACTCACAAAAATGTGAAAGAACCAACTTGACAAAATTGTCCTCTGACCACAGATGCACCATACATACATGCAATAATAAATAGGAAATTAATAAATAAATGAACATTCTTATAAAAGATAAAGATCACTTTAAACTTCACTGTTATGTTGTGAATACCTTAAGTGTCACATAAATTTTATATAGTGTAAGAATGGTCAAAAGCTTTACTTTCCTCTCTCTCTCTCTTCTCCCCTGCTTTTCTCTAGGTACTTGCTCGGTAACTCCCTTAAATAAACTCTTGTATGGCAAAAAAAAGAATGGTCAACAGTCTGTGATATTATTGATTGGGAAATTATGGAAGTAAAGCCTGGTAGAATAAAGCTAGGTCAAGAGGCCAGGTCTTTGATGAGAATGTTGGCCACATAAAACAGTATTTTTTATCAAATACTACATATTGTGAAATAATGTCTTGCCACAGACACAGAGGTAAAAAGGTCACATGACCAAGAATTCAAACCACAGAAACTGTAGGCCAGAATAAATTTCTCCTCTGAGCTACTTTATTCAGGTATTTTTTTTTTTTTTGACACAAGGCAAAAAGTTGAGAGACCTTGCTTATACACATAAGCTTATATGTGTAAATTATTTATATGTACAAGAAACCAACAGGCAACATCAAATTTAATGGAGAAAAGCTCAAAGCAATCCCACTAAAATCAGGAGCTAGATAAGGATGTCCTCTCTCCACATATCTATTCAATATAGTTCTCAAAGTTTTATCTAAAGCTATAAGAGAACAAAAGGAGATTAAGGGGATACAAATTGGAAAAGAAGAAATGAAACTATCTCTATTTGCAGATGATATGATTATATACATAAGTGACCCACAAAATTCTACCAGGAAACTTCTACAGCTGATAAACACCTTCAGCAATGTAGCAGGATACAAGATTAACTCAAAGAAATCAGCCCTCTTATACACTAAAGATAAAAGGGCTGAAAAAGAAAGAAGGGAAACATCACTCTTTATAATAGCTGCAAAAAGCATTAAATACCTTGGAGTAACTATAACCAAAGAAGTAACAGATCTATTTGACAAAAACTTTAAATCAATGAAGAAATTGAAGACGATATCACAAAATGGAAATATCTCTCATGTTCCTGGATAAGTAGAATCAACATAGTAAAAGTGGCAATTTTGCCAAAAGCAATCTACAGATTCAATGTAATTCCCATCAAAATCCCAACACAATATTTTATGGACCTTGAAAGACCACTACTCAACTTCATTTGGAAGAACAGGAAAGCCAGGATTGCCAAAACAATTTTCCTCACAAAAGAACCTCAGGAGGCAACACCATCCCCCACTTCAAGTTATACTATAGAGCTACAATAATAAAAGCAGCCTGGTACTGGCATAAAAACAGACTTGTGGATCAATGGAATAGAATTGAGGATCCGGGCATTAACCCAAAAATCTATGAACACCTGATCTTTGACAAAGAGGCCCAAAATATTCAATGGAAAAAAGATAGTATCTTTAACAAATGGTGTTGGCATAGCTGGATGGTAGTGTGTAGAAAAATGCAAATAGATCCAAGCCTGTCACCCTGCACAAAATTCAAATCCAAGTAGATCAAAGACCTTTAAACCCAGCCACACTAAACTTGATAGAAAAGAAAGTAGGATATACTCTCCAAAGAATTGACACAGGTGACCACTTCCTAAATATAACACCAGTAGCACAGACACTAAGAACAACAATCAGTGGGACCTCCTGAAACTGAGAAGCTTCTTTAAAGCCAAGGACACTTTCAATAGGACAAAACAAAAGCCTACAGAATGGGAAAAGATTTTTACCAACTCTACAAGAGATAAAGGACTAATCTCTAAAATATATAGAGAACTCCAGAAAGTAGAGCCCAAAACCTTGAATAACCCAATCACAAAGTGGGGTTCCTGAACTAAAAATGGAATTCTCACCAGAAGAATTACAAATGTCTGAAAGGCACTTGAAAAAGTGTTCAACATCTTTAGCCATCAGAGAAATGCAAATCAAAACAACTTTGAGATACCACCTTACACCTGTCAGATTGGCTAAGATAAAAGACACAGAGGATAGCCTATGCTGGAGAGGAAGTGGAGCAAGGGGAACACTCCTCCATTGTTGGTGAGAGTGTAAGCTTGTTTAGCCATTCTGAAATGCAGTATGGCGGTTTCTCAGAAAACTTGGAATCAATCTCCCCAAGGATCCAGCAAAACCACTACTGGGCTTGTACCTTAAAGATGTACATACGCACTCCAAAGGCATTAGCTCAACTATGTTCATAGCAGCATTATATGTAATAGCAAGAACCTGGAAATGACCTGGAATCCCAGAAAGATAAGCAGGGGATGTACTCACTCATTATTGGACTCTAAACAAAATAGCAAAAAGCAAAGCATGTCCAAGCTGCAAACCACAAACTCTGAACAGCTTGGGATCTGAAAGACCTTGGACAGGCACCTTGGATCCCACTCCCTCCAGAGGAACACCTGATCCAGTCTTGATTTGGGGGTAAAGAAAGCAAATCTGCCAGGAGTGGATGCTGAACTAAGCCATATTGGGACCTTGGGACCTTCTGCCCTTGCTGGGGAGGAGATACCGAGAAGTGGAGAAGAGAGAGTGACTGGAAGGGGCAGAATGGGGAAGGGAGCTTGAACAAGGATATACATGGATAAAAAATATGACTATTCATAATAAGAAAGAAATTATATATGTGTATGTACATATAAACAATACATAATAGTGTAGTTGTATTTTATGGAATAGCAGGAAATTATAGGAAGTACTGTAGATTAAAGAGAAAAGACAGATTAAGTCTTTTAAGTGATGCATGAACTTCCTTCGGGGACATTGAGACTTTTGTGTCTTTTCCAAATGCTTTGAAATCTCTGGCTATGTGCTTGACTAGTTACCAAAGGAAGTCCAAAGAGACTTTTAAAGACTATTGGAGTCTCCACCCATCAGCTGTTCCATTTTCACTGTAAGAACTAAGTGCTTTGAAAACCAAGAAGAGCTTCTTCCTGCAAAAGCATATTGTTCTTAAGCTTTCCACTGCAGAGTTATCTGTAGCAAGTGGTAATCTATATACATTTATAAAACAACATTTTCAAATATGCTCACTTGCATGTTGCTATAAGTTGCTTCATTCTCTGAGACGTCCAGCAATTATGACTTCCTAAAAACTTGGATGAGAAAATGGAGCACCTGTGTAGTTGAATATTTCGGACATCTTTGTTTCCTTTTTTATGGCTCACTCTTAACAATTTCTTACTAGATATTCATACCTCATCTTACTCCTCCATCAATCTTTCCTATGTACTATTGCAAGAGGAATCTTTTTAAAGAGTAATATACAGTAGAAAGTACTAATCTATTTTCTGTTTAGTTCCAGATATATATTTTATTATGAATTCCTGCTCCTAGACATTGCTTCTTCTTTGTCATCTATTAAACTTTACCAGCAGAGGGAATGCAAGAGGCCATTGGTTGTTACAGGACTTTATCTTTCCAGTTCTTTATCCAGAATCTCCATCTACACTAGTATCCCTCTGCAGATGCATAGGCATGTAGCATCTCCAAAACACCTTACACCTGGCAGCATGCAGCTTCCTTGGGCAGCCACAGGAGCAACCTCTAAGATGATAGATACCTCTCTCCCCCACACATCCTAATGAATGTTGTTCTTACCTTCAGCTTGACACACAGTTTCAAGTCTCAAAACTTATTCATGGATAACTCACCAACACTCACAAAAGATGAGTGCATGGTGAGGTTTGTTTGCCTTTAGAGAACCTTGGTCAGCATCAGCATTTGTTATGATACGTTCATGCCCTTTCCAACAATATCTAAGGCTAAAACATCTGAGAGAAACTTTATCCAGATTTGATTCTTTTTTGTGTGATGGACAGGGCCTCAGTTATAATGGTGACTCTCCCTATATTGGCTATTCTGATGTTGTTTACTCATCAACCCAAGGACATACAGTTAATACTTGTTTATAATTAAATTTCCTTGTTTAAAGCATTACATGATTTGTCTTCTTAACTGAAGCTTGATTTTGGCTAGAGTATGAGCTGACTGATATGAATTCTCATTAAATGAAGGTGACAAATTACAAACACAATGAAATTCTTTCAGTAAAATTACTTTGTAAATTTTAACTTAATATTATTCATAGAACTTAATACTGGTGATAAATATAAATCAGGCAAACAGTAGAGCCTACAATATTACAGTCTGTGTTTCGCATTTTCACATATTTGCTATGTTTTGATTGCCTTCAAACCATCTTTCAAAATTCAAAACTAGAAATGCTAGAATTGTCACCTAAGGTTGCTGCCCAAGAATAAGGAGAGAAACTTGATTTCAAAGGAAATGCTTTCAGTGGCAATAAATTGATTTCTGTCTCACAGATTTTTTTTTCAGCATTTTGTATAGCATGCAGTATACTGGTCACAATAGATGCTAAAGAATAAATGCATATCTTTGTACCCCAAGTCACTCATCTCCCACTGGTAACTAATGACAAAAGAGCTATCATGTAACTCTTATGGAATCAAAAGTTGATCTACACTATAGTTAAATGTGCACAGAAAGTATACATTCTTCTGTCTATAGCCAACACAACTTCCTGAGTACCTTCTACACTGCTGAATAGCAGGAACACCTAATTTTCAGCCTGCTTTTTATAGTTAAATGTTCACTTTTTAGCTTAGTCTATATATTAAATCTGAGCCTATTCTGTATTTCAACGTTCTACTCTGGATTCACTTTATGAGAAAATGGCTTCCCAGCTTCTTAACAATTCTTTGTCAGGAATCCCTTTGCTGTGTGATGGCTGTAAGATTTGTGACATTGTTCAGGTTCTGTTCACAGATGTGCTTGTACCTGGTTTTTCTGAAATACCTTGCAGCTATGGTTTCTGAAAATTGTGATAGATACTTTCTCTCCCTCAGCCTAACTTTTATAGTCTTGCTTGTGTTGTGTATATGTTTTTATTTCTTCCCTATCTACCAGATGTTGCTAGCAGTATTCAACCTGTCCCTTATTCACAACATGCCCACAGATGCTTACTCGCCTTACTTACATTCACACAGAACAAGAGAGAAGCTCTATCTCATGACCGAAGAGAACCAAGGGTAACTAAAGGACACTGAACTGGGCAGTTCCAAGGAAGCACAGTATTCTGTTCCCACAGCACTGCTCTGAACTGTGTAGTTCAGAAAGAGTTCCAGGAAGAAAGAAAAACTTGCCATGATCTCTCAAATTTTATACTCTGAGAGTTGCTTTAAACGGATCAAGTTAAGTCTCTCACATCATAAGAAAGGTCTTCTTGTATATCTGACACATCATCTTCATGATTCTTTTATGCCAGGAAAAGCAGAGGTTTACTTTTTTTCTTTTTAGTTTCTGGAGTTTTATGTACATCTTAGTTTTCCTTCCTTAAATGCTTTTACTTCATCAGGCAGGGAACCTTGCTTATTCTTCAAATACAACTCTGGTGATATATTTGTGGAGACATTTGCTTAGTTCAGCCTAGGATTCAGAGTGGTGAGGGGTGTCTGTGGCTTGTTTTTCTGTCTCTCTGATTCTCAGGCAAACATTATTAGATATTTAATATATCACCTAAACAATAGCAACAAAAAAGTTTTTCTACTATATCACTTCAAGATTCATTATTTGAAGCATTTTCTTTCCTTGGTATTGCCAAAAAAACTACAAAGTATCTGATACTCTTGGCTTGCCTCAATGAAGGAGATCACATAATTCATATTTAAGCACTCCCTTTCTGGACACTGGACTGCCTCACTTGTTCAAGTATATTTTTTCACATGACACTAAACCATGAAGAAATGGACAAAACTCATATAATGTTATTGGACTGTGCTTTTGTACACTGTAAATATTGGTTTAATAAAACGCTGATTGTCCAGAAGCTAGGCAGGAAGTAGAGGTGGATCAACCAGACCAAGAGAATTCTGGGAAGCAGAAGAGCAGAGCATCAAATGTCTTCCTAACACAGAGGAAGCAAGATGAGAATGCTGCAATGAGGAAAGGTACCTAGTCATATGGCTAAACAAGATAAGAATCATGGGTTAGTTTAATAGTAAGAGTTAGCAAGAAATAAGCCTGAGCCATAGACAAAACAATTTGTAACTAATATAAGCCTTCATGTGATTATTTAGGGCTAAATGGCTGTGGGACTGGCTAGGTGGGACAGAGAAACTTTGCCTATAATATAATAACCAGTATTCTGGTACTGACATTCTGCTAGTAACCACATCTTCATTTCCCTATGAAGTACACGTAGAAAGAGGAATCGTGTGGTGGAATGATCTCTGTACGATGTAAATAAATAACTGTTTGGACCCATGCAGGACACTGTAGATGTGGGTGGAGAATCAGAGGCAGCCAGGTAGAAGGAGGGTGGAGTTAGTCACTCTGCATTGGACCCCCAAGAGGAGCAGACATATAAGAGGTACCGGCCAGACATGGGCTGAGCCACGTGGCGGGAAGATTAATAGAAATGGGTTAATTTAAGAAGAAAGAGCTAGCTAGTAATGGGCATAAGACATGGGCCAAACAGTGTTAAAGTATATAAGCGTGTGATTCATTTCTTTTGGGGGACAAAAGCCGCGGGCGCACAGACCAGGTTCCAAGCTGCCAGCGCCACACGTGTGCCATGCACAAACCTCCAGACCCAACACGGGTTGGGAAAAACCTACTACAACAGAATCGAGTCAGAAATACATTTCAAAATAGTTAGTATTGAACAAACCACTTTCATCAATATACAAAATAGTAATTAGTAATTTAATGAAATAATTTAATTTATTAATGTAATGCAGATTACAAAAAGAGTTACAGTAATAAAAGAAAATCTTAGTACTGGCATCAAAACAGACTTTTGAAGCAATTGAATTAAATAATATACCTTAACATTAATCCACATACCTATGAACACCAGATTTTTGACAAAGAGGCCAAAAATTTACAATGGACAAAAAAGATAGTATCTTGAGCATCTGGTGCTTATATAAGTTGATGGTAGTATGCAGAATACAAATAGATTCATATCTATCACCCTGTACAAAAATCAAATCGAAACAGATCAAAGATAATATAAACCAATATAAACCCAGTTACATAGAACCTGATAGAAAAAAAGTGGGAAATACCCTTGAACACATTGGCACAGGAGATCACTTTCTAAATACAACACCTGTATCATAGGCACTGAGTGCAACAATTAATAAAATGAACCTTTTAAAACTAAGAAGCTTCTGTAAGGTAAAGGATGCTGCTTAAAGGACAGAACAGCAGCCTACAGAATGGGAAATGATCTCCAGCAAACTTACATCAGACAGAGGACTGATCTCTAAAATATATAGAAAGCTCAAGAAAACTAGAAGTCAAGAAACCAAAGATGCAAATTGAAAATTGGGTACAGAACTAAATAGAGGATTCCCAACAGAAGAACTCCAAATAGCTGAAAAACACTTAAAGAACGGTCAATATCCTTAGCCATCAGAAAAACTGTAAATCAAAACAGCTCTGAGATTTTATACCTGTCCAAAGGAATAAGATCAAAAACACAGATGACATCCTATGTTGGAGGGGATGTAGAGGAAGGGGTTCACTTCCCCATTGCTGGTGGAAGTATAAACTTGTTCAGCCTCTTTGGAAATCAGTAGGGTGATTTCTCAGAAAACTGGAAATCAATCTCCCCAATGATCCAGCAATACCAGTACTGGGCATATACTCAAAGGTCGGGGTAGAAATGATGTAAATGCTATACTCATATATAAAATTCTCAAAAATTTAATTAATAAAATTTATGCTTCATACATATAGCTCTCACAAATAATTTTTGAACTATTTTTTTTCTATTGAAGTGAGTGATTTGTTGATTTTTGGTGGAGCAAGGGATGTTTTTGTTTTTAAGAAAAAAATTGTTATTGCATGTAAAGTTCAAAACATCCTTCCTTCCCTGATTGATTCTGTAGTCACAATAAGCATTTCACTGTAGGTGAGTGTCACCCTGTGATTCAGCTGGAGGGAGAATAAATCAATGATTTACTTTAAAGAAAAACACCTAGCTTTAGGCAAAAAATAAAATAGAATTCAGGTCAATAAATGAAAACAGCGCATGTCCTGCTCACAAATGTGATTAGTGACTCAACCAAGAGCTGATAAAAGCAGTGCTGGGCTGGTTGTCAGTCATCTTGGCTCCCATCTAAGAAAGGTTGGTGAATCTAGACAAATGAAAGCTTAAACAATGACCAGAACAGACAATCCACACAAGAACTCAGTAGGACTTGTGGCTTAAATATAGCAGTTACACATAACCAAATAGAATGATCTGACCTGGTATTATTTCATAAGGATTTAATTAATGTATTTATTCATGGGTTTAAAATATAATAAAAGAAAACAAATCAGCAGTATGGTTAGTAAGACAATGGGGATGCCTGCAAACAAAAGAATCATGTACTCCCCAACAAGAAATGTTAATTTGATGCTTCTACAAATGATACATTAATTATAAGAGAAAAAGCATTGTCTTTTTATTTGGATTAGCATCAGTGTGACAGTGGAGCAGCTTGAAAACACACAAAAGTTAGAAGTTGTTTGTTGCAAGGTTGAATGGATTCTGAAAAACACTCATGCTGCTGCAGGTGTAGAAAATGATATGATATTATGAAAGAGAGTTTGGCAAGACCTAGAAAGATTGCCAATGATAACTTTGAAATAAAAATTCAGCTTGTAAATCTTTATCTGTTAAATATCATGAAAAATATTTAATGATATATACATATTAGGATTATGATTTATAACAAAGATTGAAATTACCACTAATGAAAAATATGACAAGTCAACTATTCAATCTAGACAATGAAATATACATATTTCTGCTTAAAAAGTAGTATTTAACCATGTACTTTTATAGATTGATTTCCAATGTGTTCCTATGTAGAAAAAGTATACATCTGCATGGTAACATTCATCTAAAACTATCAATGATATACTGTTAAGAATATACCCCAAGGGCATCAACTCAACTATGTTCATAGTTGCATTATTTGTAATAGCAAGAACCTGGAAACAACCTAGAAGTCCCTCAACTGAAGAATGGATTAATAAACTGTGGTACATCTACACAATGGAATACTACTCAGCAGAAAAAAAATTGCATCCTATAATTTACAGGCAAATGGATGGATTTGAAGAGCATCATCCTGAGTGAGGTAAAACAAGCCCAGAAAAATAAATATGGTATGTACTCACTCATAAGTGGATTTTAGACAAAAAGAAAAGAATGCCCAGGCTGCAAACCACAACCTCTGAACAGCTTGGGATCAGAAGGAACTTAAAAGAGACATTCAGGGTTCCTCCTGGGGAGAGAAAAATAGAGAAGATCTGAGTAAATTGGGATCATAATGAGTTGCAACCAAGAAGAGATAGGGACAAATCATGAGAGAAGGAGATAGTTGAGTGAGAGGAGCAACAAAGAGGGAGAAAAAAGAGATGGATATCTTGATAGAGGAAACCACTGTGGGGTTGGACAGAGACCAGATGCTAGGGAAACTTCCAAGAACTCACAGGATGTCTCTGGCTAGGACCCCAACCAATAGTGGAGAGGTTGCCTAAACAGGACTTCCCTTATCATCAAATGAATGACGACCCTAAGTGTCATTATATAACCTTCATCCAGCAATGAATACAGGTAGAAGCAGAGATCCACAGCTAAACACCAGGTCATGCTCCCATTCCAGCTAAAGAGAGACAAAGAGGAGAGTGCATATGAGCAAAGGGATAGGGATCATGAGGAGGCAACCCACAGAGATGGCTGGCTGGAGCTTTTGGGAACTCACTAAATCAGAAACAGTCACTGGGGAATCTTCAGGGAAAGGAACTAAACCTTCCAAAGGCAGATGACTTTCAAATGGCATGAGCAGTTTGTGGAGCTTCTTGGAGTAAGGTCAGACTATGTTCCTGTGCATAAAATGGCATCTTGGAGCCCTTTCCCTACAGAGGAACACCTAACCCAGTCCTAATATTGGAATGAGAGAATCAGACCTACTTGAAATGGATATACCAGACTAACCTGACCAACCTTGGGACTCCTTGCCTTCCTTAGTGAATGGATCGGGAATGAGGTGGGGGGAGGCTGAGGCCTAGGAGGGACTGGGAGGTACTGGGAGGGACTGGGAGGCAGGAAGGAAGGGTGAGCAGGGGTGTACATGAAAAAACACTTTTTCAATTAAAAAAATGGGAAAAAATAATATATGTATTTAATTAATTCTTAATGTAAATCTTGTAAACTTTATTATAAAAAGATTGCAAATAAAAATATCACAAACTGAAATTGAGCAGACTTGGAAACTATTCTTCTCCATAAACTTCTGTACCATTTGAATACCTATCCTGACGCTGTAGAGTTTCACTTTCACTATCAATGTATTTATATGTGTGTATCCACCACAAGAAAGAAAAGCAGCAGAACACCCATGACTTAGACTAGACTAGAAAAGCATTTACTTCATATTCTTGTTCATAATTCATGGCGATTACCTGCATCTTGTCTGTCCTTATCCCACAATAATCATTTCAATATTAGGGGACAAAAATATATTTTCAAATTAAAGAGCAGTTTATCATAATTTAAAACATGCAAACTTGTAATAATTTTAAAATAATTTAGTATACTAATAAAAATTCTAATATTAGGTATTTTTTAATGTTGGTAGGTAAAAGAGAAATATAAAGCAATAATTTTGTGATTCTATATGAACTAAACTTTAGAGTAACCAAACAGTTGATTCAAAACAAACACCCTTTCAGAAAGTATTCCAGCTGGCAAGCAAAGGAGAATTAATAGGAGTAGAATAACTTCTTATGCTGTGATTGAATAATCACTAATAACTGTAAAAATAAAAAATTAAGCAATATGTTTCTCTTGATCGACATATTTAATGTCACCTGTGAAATAATCTGCAAAATTATGTCTCTACCTGGTCAGTCTAAATTGAGCAGGAATTTCACAAAATACACAGAAGCAGTAATAATGGAAAATAATACAAGACTGCACTCTCTTTATAAAGATCCCAATATTTCAATGGTTTAGTTTGAAGTGAGGAAGATCAAGACAGAAGCTTACTGTTAATGACCAGTTCCAGTCCCAGTAGCAGAGAATCATAATTGAAACCAATTACTTTTAAAAGTGAGATAGAAAATTGAGCCCCAAACTGCCATCCAAGTACTTCATTTATGCTCATGGATTTGTGTTGCCCTCAGCCTTAGTCAGAAGAGGTTTGTTTGCAGTATATAATGACTAATGCTGACATCCACAAGTCAGTGTGCTGAAGTAAGTGACTGTTCAGTGCTCATTGTTAAAAAGAATGTCTATATTGCCCCTCCAAAGCTCAGAAAACATCACAGATGTTTGACAGAAAGAACGGAAGAGTTAATGAATGGAAGGACTCCTTTACTCTCCTATCTTCTGGATATGACTTGATTGTTGCACTCATGAACACAGCAACATGGCTACCTGCATAAAATCTGTGCAAGACTGGGCCATCAGTGTTCCATCATCGAGGGGGAGGGACCCATAAGGCCTCACCTCTTCCTGAGGAACTTAATAATTGCTGGGGAAGGACAGTCCTACTTCTTATGGTATGCCCACTGGTATACTGTCCATTCTTAAATAAGTAACTCCCATCCATGCTTATGCTGGAAACTAATTCAGCATTTCTCAACCTGTGGGTCATGATCAAAAGACACTTTCATAGGGGTTACCTAAGACCACTGGAGAACATAGATATTTACATTACAATTCATAACAGTAGAACAATTACTATTCCTATTATGAAGAAGCAATGAAAATAATTTTATGGTTGGGGTCACTACAGCTTGAGGAACTGAATTAAATGGTCACAGCATTAAAAAGGTTGAGAACCACAGATCTCATTAAATGTGACACTTTCACGTACAAAGTTTTAACACCTAATAATAGGATGAAAATTTGGAAAGAAGGAGGACTTTCCTTGGAAGAAAAGGCATTTAAGAAAAGATTACGGGGAAACTATGATCAAAGAACACTTTTCAGAGGTAAGATCTTATGACAAAAATATCTCATCTTGGCAGCACAGTAAAGCAGGCAAGGGTGAGCCAGCCCCAAGAATATGAACATGAGAGATTTGGCCCCACTCCTCACCTGCCATATTGCGGCATAGATAAGGAAGAATTGTTCTCCTCTCACCTGCCCTTCTACATCTGAGGTGGGTGGGAGAGCTGGCTCTGAGGTCAAAGTGCTGGAGAGCTGCTCCTGTCCCTCACAATCTACAGAACTTGGGAGAGCAGGCCTTGCACCTTACCTGGGCAGCACAGTAGAGCTGACCCTGTTGGCAGTGATGTGAGGAAAACAGCCCTGAAGTTGTGAGCATGGGAGAGCTGCCCTCACTACTCATCTGTCATGCAGCATTGTGGGAAGGGAGAGATGCCCCTTAATCCTTGCCCCTCACCACCTAAGACAGACAAAGGAGCTGACCCTCCACCTTACCAGCTGCAGCACTCAGGAAATCAGGCCCTGCTCATTGCTTGGGGATCACATTAGAGCCGACTGATTGACATGGTTGCAGGTGTGGGTGAACAGCTCAGAATAAAGGATCTTGGGAGATCTCATCTTCCATATGGTGGTGTGGGAAGAGGAGAGATGTCTTCCTACCCCCTCACTGCAGGCAAGCAGAAGAGCTAGTCCTGAGGTCATAAGTATGAAAGAGCCATCCCTGACCCTCATCAGCTGCAGCACTCAGAAGAGCAGTCCCTGCACCTCCTCTAGGCAACACAGTATAGCTGGCTCTGATGATGTAGGGGTAGAAGAGACAGCCATGAAGCCAAGAAAGCAAAAAAGCTGTCCCCTCCCCTTGCTCATTTTTGCAAGGAGTGAACTAACCAGGGTAATGCTGGAGAACTCACAAAGAAGATAGTGGTGAGAAACATTGAAATATTCAACGCACTTAACCATCAGAAAAATGCAAATTGAAAGTAGTTTAAGATTTCATTTTACACCTGTCAGAACAGCAAAGATCAACAAAGCAAGTGATATCTTATTCCAGTGAAGATATGGAGTTAGAGTAACCCTCATACATGCTAGTGGGAATGCAACCATATACAGCCACTATGGAAATCAGTGTGGCAGAACTGACTCAGTGAGATGGGAGTTGATCTATACTACTCTTCAACATATACCCAAATATGATGCTTCACCCTACCACAGAGACACTTGCTCAACAATGTTCATTGTTGCTCTCTCCATAATAGCCAGAAATTGAAACTAACGTAGATGTTTCTGATCAGATGGAACATTACTCAAACATTAAAAAAAAAAAAAAATGTGCACATAAATGAATGGAACTAGAGAAAAAACATCTTGAGTGTGGTATCCAAGACCAGAAAGACATATCTGGTATGTATTTGCTTATATGTGGATTTTAGCTGTTAATGATAAGCAAGATACAATCCATAGAACCCCAGACGGTAGGTATAAAGTAAGGGATTTGAGAGAAGAGATAAAACTCATTAGAAAAGAAAATTGATTAGACATTTATGGATGGATGGATGGGACAAGTCTAGAATATGATGATAAAGTGGGGATAAGAAAAGGAGAGACTAGAGAGAGGGAATATAGGGGAGGCAGCAAAAATTAGAGGGCATTGAAGGGGTAGTATGAGAATCTAATCCAGTATAAACTACCTAGAATATGTACATACATAAAAAGAATTCTTAAGTTCCTTCTGATCCCAAGTTGTTCAGAGGTTGTGGTTTGCAGTTTGAGTACTATTTGTTTTTTATCTAAGGTCCACTTATGAGTGAGTACATCCTATGCCTATCTTTCTGGGCTTGTGATACCTCGCTCAGGAGGATATTCTCCAAATCCATCCATTTGCCTGCAAATTTTAGGATGCCATTTGTTTTTTTGTTTTTTTTTTCACTGCTGAGTAGTACTCCATTGTGTAGATGTACCAGAGTTTATTAATCCATTCTTCAGTTGAGGTGCATCTAGGTTGTTTCCAGGTTCTTGCTAGTATGAATAATGGTACTGTGAACATAGTTGAGCTAATGAACTTAATAGAGACATCCAGGGATTCCTCTAGGAAGAGAAAATAGAGAAGGTCTCCTTAGCTAATTGGGAGCATAATGGGTTGCAACCAAGAATAGGTGGCAACAAACCTTGAGAGAAGATGACTGAGTGAGAGAAGCAACAAAGAGGGAGAAAAAAGATTAAGATCTTAATAAAGGAAGCCAGTGTGGGGTTGGAAAGAGACCAGCTGCTAGGGAAACCTCCGAGAACTCACAGAATGTCCCTGCTTAGGTCTCCAACCAATAGTGGAAGGGGTGCCTAGACAGGAGTTTCCCTATAATCAAATGAATAACCTCCCTAAGTGTCATCACTGAACCTACATCCAACAATGAATAGAGATGGAGGCAGAAATCTATGGCTGAGCACTGGGCTGAGCTCCTGCTCCAGCTGAGTTGGGGGGAGAGTCTGTATGAGCAAGGGGATAGAGACTACAAGGAAAATTCCCACAGTAATGGCTGGCTGAAACTCTGGGGAACTCAATCAAGAATAGCTACTGGGGAACCATCGTGAAAAAGAGCTAGGCACTCTAGAGGTAGGCAACTGTCAATTAACATGGGCAGTATGTGGAGCCTCGAGGGGTGGGATTAGACTGTGTTTCTGTGCATGGGCTAGCAACTCAGGGCCCATTCCATTCAGAAGAACACCTAACCCAGTCTTGATATTAGGATGAGGAAATCAGACTTGCCTGGAGTGGATGCTGAGCTGATTCACCTTGGGACTTCTTGCACTTTTAAGGGAAGGGATGGGAGAGGGGGAGGCTGAAGACTGACTGAGAGGGACTGGGAGGAAGGAAGGATTGGGGAGCAAGGAAGATAAAACGTGGATAAAAAAGACTTTATTTTATAAATAAATAAATTTTAAAAAGAAAAGCATTCTTAATGAAATCTACTAATAATGGCAGAGACAGAGACCCAACTTCTCATCTCTTATCACCAAAGAAAGCTTCCAGCAGTAGTATTGGATTATATCTAACTGAGTCACTGGCCAAAGGGGCCCCACAAGAATCCCCAAACATCCTAGCTTTTTGCCAAGACCATAAGTTTCTCTCTACAAACTGATATCAAGGCTCTGTTGGCTGAAGACAGTAGCTGCACAGTTCATTGAACATGGAGATGCTAATCTGGTGCCTACACAGAGCCTTCACCCCTATGACCCAGCATCTTTGTTACATGAAGATACTCTGCACATTATCAAAAGAGGAAGGTAAACACCAAGCCAGACACAAAGTCTTTATCAACGGTGTACTACCTCCCAGATATGCTAAAACAATGATGGTACAAACTTGTAGGAATAGCCAACCAACAACTGATCTGACTTATGTCCCAATCCAAAAAATGAAACACATAACTAACATTGCTTGGGCGACAAGGGACCTGAGACTTTATAGCCCAGAGACCTAGGGCAAAACACATTAATTCTGGTTTGCTTTTGTTGTTGTTGTTGTTGTTTTGTTTGTTTTTTAAAAAGCAATAAAAATGAAAGATATGTAGTAATAAAATTACTCCTAGTGACACTATGCTACACTAAGAGATGTGTGCCTTATTAAGCTTCATCAGAGCAGCTTCCTCATGCAGCAGATAGGAACAGATATAGAGACCCACAAACAGCCATTAAGCTGAGAGTGAGAGACACTTAGCCATAAGTGGGATATCTCCATCGAATCTCTCCCTTCAGAGCTCAGAGATTCCTGTGGAAGAGGAGGAAGAAAAATGTAAAAGCCAAAGAGGATGGAGGATACCAAGTAAACAAAGTCAACATTTTGTAAACTTTTAATGTATTTTTCCTAACTTTGTGCATACAGTGTCTCAAAAATACTATATATAAATACCATGTGCCTCTTACTTGCCAAGAATCCATGATAAAATCAATAAAAACCTAAAAAAATCAATATGAGCAAAGCTCACATGAACTCACTGAGACTGAAATAGCAAACATGGAGCCTGCACAGCTCTGCACCAGGTCCTCTGCAAGTGTTTTATGGGATCCCTGTGCCTGTAAGTAGTGTGCCCCTGACTCTTATACTCCCTCTTGGGCTCTTTTCCTTCTGTTGGTCTTTTTTTTTGTCTGTCTTCAGTGTGATAGTTTTTTGTTGTATCTTATTATATTTTATTTTGTTATCTTTTAAAAAATTAATAAGTGAATTAATATAAATATAGGCACTAGAGTAATTTTTAACAAGAGAACTGTCATTTATACCTTCTGGGAAAAGGAAAACCCAGTTTTCTCTAGTAGAATGGCATGGGTGTATCCATGGTAGCCCTCATGTTAAAGAATAGTTAACCATCAGATAATCAGCTCTAGAGGTAAGACATACACATACAGAGAGAGAGACAGAGACAGAGTCAGAGACAGACAGAGACAGAGAGAGACAGAGAGAGAGAGACAGAGAGAGAGAGAGAGAAAGGATTCTAATGTAATTTTTCTAAAATTACATTAGAAAATCATAATTTTAAACAGAAATTATAGAAGTAAAAAAATTATTGTTAATTTTTTAACAAACTCTTTTCTCTGACATTATGTAAATATTGGCTTCAAAATAAAACAGAAAAGGAAAAGTAGGAATAAAGGTAGATGAAATAAGATTGGAAAACCCTGTGTGTGTACTTTATCATTTGTACTTTATCATTTAAAAATGTCTGCTCATCTCAATAGTTTATTTATTGATGGGGCATTTTGTCTTTCATTCTATAGACTGTCTCTCTTTATTGCATTGACTGGTTCATTCTCTTTCTGTGAAGAAACATTTTAATTTAGTGCAATGCCAAAATTTGTCAAAATTGCTTTTGTTTTTCAAGCTATCAGAGTCCTAGTCAGAAAGTTATTACCTACATCTTAAACTCTTTTGCCAATATTATCCCCCAAAGAGTTGCAAAGTTTTAGAGTGCACATTATGGCATTTGATTCATTTTGAGTTTATTTTTGTGTAAGAGATAGAAATAAGTGATATTATTGTATTGATATTTAGTTTTTCTTCATACCAGGATTAGGTGACTACATCTACTTGGGTTTATTTCTAGATATTTAGTTGTATTCAGTTGGTTTACATGTCTGACTTTTATTTTAGGCTAGTGCTATTTTATTTTTGTTAATATAGCCCTCCAGCACAATTTATATGATGTCTTCTGCATTATGCTTTTTGCTCAGGTTTGCTTTGGCTATTGGGAATCTTTTTTATTCCCATGTGAATTTCACTATTCTTTCTACACAACTTAATAATATCAGAAGTTTTATGAGAATTACATCATATTTATACACTGCTCTTGTTAAAACATTTATCTTAAGAATATTCTACCAGTTAATAAACATAAGAGAGCATTCTGTTCTCAGTGTCTTACCGTTAGTGTCCTTCAATGTATCACAGTTTCTATTGCAGAGAATATTAATATATTTATCTCTAAGTTTATGCCTATGTATTTGTATGTTATTGAGTGTATGCTATTGATTTGTATGCTAAGGATTGCTTTCCTTCTTTTCTACTGAGTTCAGTGATCATGTGTAGAAAAATTACTCATTTCTGTATGTTAATATTGCATCTTACCACTTTGTTGAAAGTGTACATCATCTCTAATAGTTTTTTACTGTTTAGTTTAGGCTCTTTTAAGAATATATATTCAGACAACAGGAAAATGCAAATTACATCTGAATATTTGGAGTTAGAAATGAGAGACAGGAGTGAATATACAATGTTTCCTCAGATATGACGATATGACATGGTATAACCATAGAAACCAAAAAAACTATTGTTATGGGTGGGAAGCATGTTTTTCATCTATATAGAAAAATACAATTGTGTTAGGTCTTTTTCAAGAAAATGGAGAACTAGAGATACATATGTTACATAAAATAGGCCCATTCCACAGAAAAAAATATTACATTTATACTCCTACTTTATTCCTACTGTGAAAATGAAGAAGAGGCTAAAAGGAAACTTCTGGGTGTAAAGGAATAGGGGTAGATGGGAAGCAAAACAAGGGAGAATGAGTGGATGGTACCTTTTGGAAAGTTTATTGATCTTAGAAGAATTAGGTACTTGCTGGAAGACATATGCCACTGGCACATTGACAGACTGACATTGAAAGTTATAGTCTGGGCCATTTTTAGTATTATCTATAGTCTTTATCAGACACTTAGATGTTAGAAACACCAGTAAAATGTTTCTATTACTGCGAACCCCATCATTACCTTCTCTTCCATGATAGGAAATAGTCCTGAATCCAGGAGCCAAAATAAATTTTAAATAGCTTCTCTCAGATCAGAATGATACAGTAATAAGAATTTAACTAATATGGATATTTGACATAGTACTTAACATAACATATATATGTACATATATATGTGCTACTTATGTGTTCCTTTTCTCACTAGTATGATCAAATCATGACAAAAGTAACCTATGGAAGGAAGGCTTTACTTTTGTTTTACAGTCTGAAGGGACATAACATTGAGGAGGGCATAGTGGCAGGGCCATAGAGCAATGGGTTACAGTGTGTCTGTACTCAAGAAGCAGAGAATATCATTCTCCTTTTCATTCAGTCTTGACTAATGCCATAAACTGTGCTGATTAGTTTTTTGTCAACTTGACACAAACCTGGTTCATCTGAGTAGAGGGAGCTTTGAATAAGAAATGCATCCAGCTTATTGGTCTGTAGGAAAGTTGGTGAGACATTTTCTTGATGAATTACCGATATGACCCATATCACATTGTGGATGATGCCAACCCTAGGCAGCTGTCCATGGGATGTATTAAAACAAAACAAAGCATAATGGGAAAACCATAGGGAGCAAGCCAATGAAAAATGTCCCTTTATGACTTCTGTTTCTGTCCCTGCCTCCATATTTCTTCTCTGATTAAGTTCCTGTCTTGACTCCTTTCAATGAGGGACTGTGATCAGGACATATAAGACAAGTAAAGCTGTACTTCCCCAAGTTGTTTTTGGTCAGTGTTTTATCATGGCAATAGAAAAATCAACCATTATACTCAATTTAGTGTATGTCTTCTCATAGGTTGTTTCTATACTGGCTCTAAATCTCATCAAGTGGGCAATCAAAATTAACTATTACAACTGGACCCCATTGTTAACTTGACACCAAAGATGTTGCTAAATCAAAACATTTCACTGCTGCCTACTGACATCTCATTTTTAGCTCAGAATGCAAAATACATTAAGCACATCTCTAAAAATCCTCGTACTCTTTGGCAGTCCTGACACCACTCAAAAGTCAAAAGCCTCTTCTCGAGTCAAAGCAATTACCTAATTGGAAATTCTTATAAAAATTAATGAGGTTATCACCCAATAAATATCCCTATTCCAAAGTGGAGGTGTGGAAGCATAGCAAAGAAGGATTAGACCAAAGTGAAATAGAAAGCTGCCATAAAGTCTATATCTCTATGTCTGATATCCTGGGTTTATTACGGGATCAATTAGTTCTTATTTGGCATAGGTACTCCTGTTATGCTCCCTCTGGTTCTATTTTCTGCAGCACCCAAATGCTCTCTCCTATGCTGGCTCCACTCCAGACCTGCAACAGTCCTCAGAAGATATACCATGATTCTAGAATCATTTTAAGTTAGACTCCATAGCTTCATAAAATAGTCACTCAAGGCCTCCTTGCAAGGAGTATAACTTGAACACACCTTGATTTCATGCCAACCAACTTACCCACTGCACTATCTTCCTAGATGTAAAACACATTTGCAACAAAATGTGAACAAATTAATGTCACAGTTGCCTCTGTATTTCCCAGATGTTAGAATTTCTTTCACTCTTGTGAAGTAAAACAAAAAGTTGAATAACAATTTGAAATGAGCATCATGGCGGCAGAAGGTTTGCATGACACACTTGAGCTTCATTATTTTTCAGAACACACAAATCTGTCTCTGGGTTTTAACCGAGAACTACTATAAATAGAATAGAATATCTGTATTTGGGAAACAATAAATTTTAAGGTTTTACTGCCATATGGAAACTAGAATAAAATTATCTTTAAACATGATGCATATTTTTAAACTACCATGATATACAAACCTTAAAGAAATTGAAATAATATGCTTAGAAAGATCTGAAATGTTAGAAACCACATGATTATGGCAAAAGGACAGTAGGAAGGCAGGCAGTGGCTCACCTTGTGACATTTTCACAGCAGTTTATCCTAATTATTGATGTACAAGGTGCTCCGTCAGTTAAATCCATAACTTATTGGAATAAACGCCAAAGATCATTTTTTGTCCCTTCCTCATGTGACTTGAGGAAGTGTAATGTAATTTTTCATCTTTTTTTTTTCCTTTATTTTGTATTTATTAAAAAAAACACAGTAAAAAGAATTTAAAATGTGGAAGAGTTAACAATAACTATATAGAGGATAAGAATGATAAGCATGGCTTATCAAGGGTAGACATACAAATAAGATTGCTACACCTATATTTTCTTTGTGTTCATCTTTCCCTCTGAATTTTTTTTTTTTCCATCC
>PVIH01019155.1:0-36249 GCA_004025045.1 Sigmodon hispidus | reverse complement strand
CTCGATGTTCAGGCACCGGGCTATGAATGCAAACATATCTGAGACTTCTTCTATCACTTTGGCAGTGGGCTTCCCAGCCCCGTGGCCAGCCTTGGTGTCCACATGGATGAGCAAGGGGTTGCTTTGCTTCTGGCTGCGGCCCACGATGTATTGAAGTGTGGCAATGAACTTCAGGGAGTGCAGAGGGACCACTCGGTCAGCATGGTCAACAGTGAGGAGAAGCATGTGAGGGTACTGAATGTCATCTGCCTCCGGAAGCTTCACGTTGTGCAGCGGTGAGTATTTGAGAAGCCATTCGAAGTGCTGTTTGCTGTCTGAGCACCCATAGTCAGTGGTCCAGGCATGACCGATGGTAAACTTATGGAACTTTAGCATGTCCATCACTCCAACCTGGGCAATAACACAACCAAAGAGGTCTGGACGCTGATTTGCACAAGCAGCCACTAAGAGGCCCCCATTGGAGCCTCCGTTGATGGTGAGCCTCTTGGGGGACGTGTAACCTTCTTTGATGAGATACTCAGCAGCACACTGAAAGTCGTCAAAACAGTTTTGTTTGTTGGCCAAGATCCCACCTTTATGCCACATCTCTCCGTATTCGCCACCGCCTCTGATGTTGGCCACTACAAGGACGCCGCCCATGTGTCTCACAAAAATGAGCCTGGACACACTGTAGTTGGGTGTGATGGAGATGTTGAAGCCACCATAACCATATAAGAAAGCAGGATGTGAGCCATCCAACTTTATGCCTTTTTTATGGACAATAAACACTGGTATCTTTGTGCCATCCTTGCTAGGGTAGAAAACCTGGATTGTCTGGTAATCAGAAGCATCGATCCCCTTCACTGTCACCTCTCGGAAAACTGTGGGTTCCAGTTCTTCTTTGGTAAGATCACAGTGGTAAATGACACCTGGAGACAAGAAGGTTGTGAACTGGTAGAAGATCTCGGAGTCCTTCTTGCGGCCGCTGTAGCCCACCACGCTGCCCACATCCAGGGGGAAGGTTTTGAGGAGAGCACCTGTGGTCAGGTCATGGAGCTGCAGAATGTTCTTCACGTCGTGGAGGTAGCACAAGACCAGGAAGTTGGACCTAACGCAGGCCACCCACTCTAAGACATCTTTCTCATGCTCTGGGACAAGCACCTTCCACTTAGACTCGTCAGGGTCCATGAAGTCGATGTTGATCAGACGATAATTAAGAGAATTGCGGTTCGTCTTGAATGTGAACACTGTCCCTTCGTTGGTTACATAGTCATATTCTCCTTCAAAGTTGTCTATCAGTTTTACCCACTTCAGGATTCCAGTGATACTGTTGGGTTCCTGCTGGAGGTCACAGTACCACAGTCGGTTCACAGGATCGCATCCCTCCCAAATGGATAACAAGACGTAGCGACCATCATCAGGTAGCTCGTCTCCCCCAATCCATTTGGGTTCATCAGGGAACTCAGCACACAAAATATCTTCAGATTGATCTGTCCCCAAGACGTGGTAGCAGAGCTTCTGGTGGAGATTAGTAGATGTCTCTGTCCCATCACTCTTTCCATCCTGCTGTGGGTACGAGTTGTAGAACATCCCCTTCCCATCATGGGTCCAGGCCATACAGGTGAACTTGACTCTCTCGAGCACATCGGGAAGCTCTTTGGCACCATCAACTTTCATAAACTTGATTGTCACCCAGTCTGAGCCACTGGCGCCGGCCGCCAGCAGCTCGCTCGTTCGGCCGCACGTCTGCTGCCCGCCGCCCTCCGCCGCAGTCCACGCCCAGCCTGGCCCGCAGCCCCCGCAGCCCGCGCCCAGCTCCAGCCATGTCTTTCCAGTACCCCGACGTGTACCGGGACGAGACCTCCGTCCAAGATTATCATGGGCATAAAATTTGTGATCCTTATGCTTGACTTGAAGACCCAGACAGCGAGCAGACAAAGGCTTTCGTGGAGGCACAGAACAAGATCACGGTGCCGTTTCTTGAGCAGTGTCCAGTCAGAGGTTTATACAAAGAGAGAATGACTGAACTGTACGACTACCCCAAGTATAGCTGCCACTTCAAGAAAGGAAGGCGGTATTTTTATTTTTACAATACAGGTTTGCAGAACCAACATGTATGTGCAAGACTCCTTAGATGGGGAAGCCAGGGTATTCCTTGACCCCAACACTGTCTGATGATGGTACAGTAGCACTCCGAGGTTATGCCTTCAGTGAAGATGGTGAATACTTTGCCTATGGTCTGTAGCTGCTTTTAAGGGAAGGGACGTGCACGGGTATGCATCACGGGTCCAGACAGTTGCTTCCAGGTCCAGCCATGGTCCAGGGAGGTGCTTCTGTACTCAGTGCTGCAGGGTTTACGTAGCCACGCCCAGGGGCGTGCCTCCGTTCAAGATGCATCCCTCCTGAGCTGAAGGGCTCAGCTAGGGAATGCCAGGAAACCTTACAGCTAGGCTGGGCCTAACAGTGGGGCTACAGAAGCCAAGACAGTGGTCTCTGGGGACAGAATCCAGGAATGGGGCAGTTCCACTGGCAGATGGGTCACACCCTGGTTCTGGCTGGTTTGGCCTGCTAGCAATCACTTTCTTAAATTTTCAAAAAAACACACATTGTGTGTGTGCATGTGAGTTCAGTATTTTGTGGCAGTCTGTTCTCTTCTTCCACTTTGTGGGTTCTCGAGATTGAACGTGGTGTGTTAGGTTTGTGTGGTAAATGACTGTCTGCTAAGTCATCCCTCTGACCCTAACTGTTTTCTGATTAGATTCCAGGCCTGCTCCATGGGAAAGAATGTATGCTTGGTACTGTAAATTTCCCTGGATGGATATAAACCACCATTGTCTGCCTTCTAAATAGACCAGAGCTATTCTCACCTTGGTCAGAAAAGCTTCTTTTTGCAGTGGATGGTAGTTAATGCAGGGATTTATAACTGATTAACGTGCTCACAGTAAGTGACTGTTCATGCTTAGCCCTAAACAGAACATCTCTATCACTCCCCTCCGAAGCCCTGAGAATGTTGTGTGCAAGAAGGGAAGGTATGTAAAAACTGTGGAATGGGAAGAAATGCTTTGAAACACTGCTCCCTGGATTAGACATGGTCACTGCAATCACACACACACACACACACACACACACACACACACACACACAGAGAGAGAGAGAGAGAGAGAGAGAGAGAGAGAGAGAGAGAGAGAGAAACTGAATAAGACTGGGACCTTCAACATCCTATCATGGATAGGGAGGGGATATGAAACCCTAGCCATGTCTTAGGAGCTATTGGCATTGAACAGTTGCTGAGGAAGGAGGAGACATTTTTTTCCCCAGTGGGGTAGCCACTGCTAAGATGCTTGCATCCTATTAAATAACCCCCTACTTACAGTTATGCAAACAACGAGAGTGGGTCACAAAAAGACATGAAGGTAAGAGAGGGGCTAGTCATAAAGAAGGGGTCAGCAGAAAGGGAATGAGAGATGGTAATGGATGCGGTAAATATGCTCATGATTCATTGTGTAAATGCATTGGATTGTCAAAAACAAAAAAAAAAATGAAAAAGAAATGAATGTTTTCATTTTTCATGTCTCTCTTTGCTTTTAGTTAATTAAGCATTTTGTTTGTTTCTATGAAGCAAAAGAACAGAAACCAGCTCAGTATTGGGGAACCCATCTGGGTTTCAAAGAAGCTTTTAAAAACTTGGTAGCACTGGAAATTGATGGGTGACTACTGTGAGTTTCCATTTGTTGGATGTATGCAGCCAAGTGGAACAGACAATACCTTTCTTTGTGGTAATTGCCCACTTTCTCTCTTGTTTTTAATTTATTCTAAATAGCTGGAGGTTAGGGAACAAGCCATCTAAGAAACATAATCTATAATAGTCTCTTACAGGGAGGAAGTAAACTAATATTTATTAAAGATTTATATTTTCCTGTGTTTTGTAAGAAATTTGAACCCAACTACACTTTTCCATCTGTTTTAAGATCTAGACTTAATTGACCCAAAATGCTATTCCATGAACTATTCAAAGTCCAGATTTTCCTTAAATGCTTACAAATTTCCTTGGGACTTTAGTTCTCTGAGTATTTTTTTTTTTTTATGCTGAAGAAGTTGAATGTTTGAACCACCATGCTCCTTTTTAGGCACGTTTGCCTAAAGTATTTAAGTAGATTTGAAATCGCTTTCCATAGTCTACCCCAAAGTCCAATCTCATATAATGAAGGGCTTTCCTTATGTGCAGCAGATTTCATGGCATGTTTGCATATTCAGAGAAACAGAGCCAATAAATATATAGATAATATAGATAATCAGGAAGATGTTTATCATCAGGTTTTGGTTAACATTGACCCAAAAGCCAAAAGGGCCTAGCACCTTCCATCATCAATCCACATGTATAGAAAATTTATTGTTACAGTGTTCAGCCCAAATCTCAAATTCCTAGAGCCAGGGGAGCCAACGTCATAGATATCAGTCTGAAGCTTAAGTCCTGAGGGCTGGAGTCTAGAGGTGTAAGTCCTGGACTAACTCTAAAGGTCCAAGAGCCACAGATGCCTCCCACCAAGTGCTGAGCTGTGTGATGGGCGTCAGATACCCTAAACACTCCAGGGTAGGACTGGAGAGAAGAAGTTCATGGATGGGCTAGTTGACTCTGAAATGTCAGCTTTTTCTGACCAACAGAAGACCATTGTGTCTCCTGTCTCTACCTAAGACTGTGCATAACCAAAATGTGTAATAGGAGCTTTGCCTTTAGCATTTTAGTTATGCTTCACCAGTTCAGGTACAATGGGACAGTGGAGAAGTTGACTCAGGGACAGATTGACAAATATGGAAACTGTGAATGGAGCTGCACCTAAGTTCTTAGGTCAAACTATGGAGGAGGGCCTCTCAGTACCAACACCTATCTCCTTCTTTCTTCTGCATCTCATAACCCTTGCCAGATAGGTATTGCTAACAGAATTTAGATGCTCTGTACACCAACCCATAATCCCGATCATGTAATGGAAATAAAAATAGATGAGTTTTTGGTCACCTGGTCCTTGGGAGACTTAAAGATGAAAACAGAGTATCTAAGCTTGGGGTGGTGGCTCATCCCTTTGGTCCTAGCACTTGGGAGGCAGAGGCAGGTAGAGTTTTGAGTTCAAGGACAGCCTGGTCTACAGAGCTAGTTCTAGGACTGCCAAGGCTACACAGAGACATCTTATCCTGAGAAAACTCCAAGGTGTGGGGGAGGGAGAGAAAGAATCCCTAGCCAGCTGCAGGAGAACTTATACAAGGAAGACGGCAGAAGTGAGGCCATTTGGCTTGAGTAAGAACATGGTTCCTTCACTAGCTATTTCTTCAACATATTTGACCCAATTCTTGGTCTTCAGCTAGGCATAGTAACACACATCTGTAATCCTAACATTCAGGAGACTCATGAATTAGAGACCAGCCAGGGACACACAGTGAGTTCCAGGTAAGGATGGGCTACAAAGTGAGACCTCCTCTCAAACCTATCCTTAAAAATCTTGTTGTCAGCCTCAGTTTTATTTGCAATAAGATAATAACTATCTTTCATAAGATAGTTCTGGGCCCTTCCAGATCTGACATTTTCTAATTCTCACATAGGTGCTGGAGACAAACAATCTTGCCCACTGTTGACTTGACTGGGAAGGCTTGGTGCTGTGGTGATACATAGAGTCATTAGTATTTCTTTTTGGCTAGGTTTTAGTTCTGGTATTTTCTCTGCTGATGGGCTTCTTGTCTCTCTGCTGGAACAGTCTTTCATTTATTCCTCTCCTGGCTCTTCCTTCTTTGTCCCCTATTGACAGCTGATGTAGAAATAGACCCATGGCAAGAAGCAGAGTTACTTGTGGCTAATGGAGGCTCCACTAAATCGCTGTAGCATCCTTAAGCTGTGTGCCTATGGGAATATTGATTTTGATTTTATTTTCTCCTTTTGGTTAAGAATCTTAATTGAACTGCAGGGCAGCCATGATTACCACAGGCTCACCCCTATTAAGTCCCAAACATGGTTTCCTGAAGTTTTTACTCAATCAATACTACCTGGTTTCAATGAGAAGAGAAAGGTTACAAATTTTATATATAAAAGTGGGTATTGAAAAATTCCTCTGGTCAACTTCAGGTCAGCATTCAATTCACAATACTTTGTGAGAGTAATTCTTTCAGAGTGAGGCTTTTTATTTTTTTTTCTCTAGCCATGAAGTGACTTTGAGAAGCTATGGGGTCAAGTGGGATGTCATTTGAAAAATTCTTCTTTGTGTAAAAATATGGTGTGGGTAGGAAGAGGCAGCCAGCCCTACCTGTGTCTAGCTGGGTTTGGAGGGAAGAAGAATCTGGTAATGATATGGTCCTGTGGACACTTAGGAGGAGCTGCTGGATTCCTAAAGGAAATCTGCGTATTGCTCCCTCCTCAATACTTTTTAAACTGCTAGTCTCTACACTGGTTATAAAAACTTTATTTCTTTTCATTTACCCAGTAACTGCTACAAACATACTACAAGGCAGGATTTCCAGTGATTTTTTTCCCCCCCGTATCTGGGAGCTTAATTCCTACAACCTTTTATGCTTGGTATTACCATCTCCATAAACTCCAAGACTTGGATAGCTCTCTTGGTGTTACACTTGGGGGCACTTTATTTTTTCAGAAAGATGTGCTATTGGGGCCCTTTGAGAAGCAGGAACTGAAAAAAGATCACCAGGGCAAACAGCAATGGGAGGGAATGATAAGGCTGAGTCAGTTGTCAGACTATGGTGTAGTTTTGGCCCTGAGACGAAGTCCCAAGAAGGAAAGAAGGAAGGAAGGAAGGAAGGAAGGGGCAGAAGGAAACAAGGAAAAAAACTCATGCCTAAAAAGAACCATGCTGGTGAGGAGCCCAGAACCAGTTCCCTGAGCTCTGTATCAACAGTGATCAGGCCTGCCTTAGGATCATTGCTACACTCCATCAGAATGGGAGCTGTGTAGTGGGATTATGTGTTACATTTTAAATATTTGTCCTGCCTATGGGTTTAATAAAAGCTGATTGGCCAAAAGGCAGACAGGAAGTGCGAGCAAGGCTACCAGGCTAAGAAAATTCTGAATACAGGAAGAACACAGACAGATACTACAGAGTCACTGAAGCTGCCAGGAGATACAGAGGAAATGCTGCTCTGAGAAAAGGTACCGAGCTGCATGGCTGAACAAGATGGGTTGAGTTCAGATGAAGTAGTTAGCCAATTATATGCCTGAGCCCTAGGTCAATCAGCATAAAAATATTACATGTTTCTGTGGAACTGTGGGTCTGGACTCCTGAGCTAGACTGGAAAGTTGGGCAGAAGTCATTTACAACAGAGCTGCTCATTGGATGTGTGATTGTGGGGACATTGAGGTGGATTTTGGAGTGTAGTATCAGGTGCTAGGTCAATTATCTTCCTAGCAGGAGAGGATCTGAGAGCCAAGGCCTTGAACCAAATGTCTGTTTTGCCTATGATCTAGGCCATTATAAGCAAGCTAAGTAATTTCTCTCTGTCTTCTTTCTTCTCATTTTTAAAGGAAGATAATTCATACCTCATGAAACCATACCAATGGATTCATGGTACAATGCTTATACAGCCTGCTTTCAACAGTGCTTGGCGCATGGTGAGCTCTCAGTGAATGTTAATTTGTACTAGGCTTCATTACATCAGTGATTTAAGCATTAACTTTTCAAATGAAATATTTCTTAAATTTAATTATGAAAAACAGGAGAGTAGAACTTTCTAGCTTAAGAGGAACAGGAAGTCTTGTTTGGTTTCCATACATCTAACCCGACGCCTAAGAGCATTTCTGGGGTAACCTAGGAAGTGAATGAATCATAAGAAGAACCCACAACACACATATTTTGTGTTTGTGTATATTTGAATTTTTATGATGAATGAAAACTCATTTTCCCCTTTTTTATTTAAGAAGTGTTTTCTTTTACATATCCTCCACTGTTCTCCCTCCTTCTTCTTCCCCTCCCCAGCCCCCCCATCCACTTCTCAAAGGGGGCAAAACCTGCTTTGAGTAGTCAGTCAACACAGGCTAACATACCATGGTGAGGCAGGACCCAGCCCTTTCTCCCTGCATCAAGTCTGAGTAAGGCATCCCACCATAGGGGATGGGCTCTAAAAAGCCAGTTCATGTAACTGGAATAAGTCCTGGTCCCATAGCCAGGGGGCCATCAACAACTTGATTAGAGCATCTGTCATCCTCCTTCAGAGGGCCTAGTTTGGACCCATGCAGGCTCTCCAGCTATCAGCACAGAGTCCTTGAGCTCCCATTAGCTTGGGTCAGCTGTCCCTGTGGTTTTCTCCATCTTGCTCTTGATCCTCCATTGCTCCTCTCATTGTTCTTCCCTCTCTTCAGCTGAACTCCAGGAGTCAGGCCAAGTGCTGGGCTGTGGGTGTCTGCATCTGCTTCCATCAGTCATTGGATGGAGGTTCGTGTTTGTCTTTCTAGGTCTGGGTTACCTCAATCAGGATGATTTTTTCTTCTAGTTCTATTCATTTGCCTACAAATTTCATGATGTCATTTTTTTAAACCATTGAGTAGTGCTCCATTGTGTAAATAAACCACATTTTCTTTATCCGTTCTTCAGTTGAGGGACATCTAGTTGTTTTTAGGTTCTGGTTATTACAAATAATGCTGCTATGAATATAGCTGAGCAAGTGTCCTTGTGGTGTGGTTGAGCATCTTTTGGGTATACGCCTAAGAGTGGTATTGCTGAATCCTGAGGCTAATTCTCAGTTTCCTGAGAAACTGCCATACTGCTTTCTAGAGTTGCTGTACAAGGAATGAAAATTTATTTAAGGATATATGGTTTTATATGTTTAATGTATGTAAGGATTATTTGAATTTTTGAGTCAGAATATCACTATGTTGCCCAGGCTAACCTCAAACTTTTAGGTTCAAGAGATTCTCCTGTCTCAGCCTCCCAAATAGCTGGGATTGTAAGTGCATACCACTACACCTCACTGTGAATTTGTTTAACCACTACTATAATGGAAATACATACAATTTCATTAATTATTCCTGTATGGTTACACCCTCCCCACTCCTATCCCTGGCAACAACCAATTTATTCTTATCACTACAGTTTTGTCTTCCTGAAATTATCAAATAGGTGGAGTCATTCAGTTTACTAGGAGTGGCTGTTTTCATTCAGCACATTGCCTTTATAGTCTGTTCAAGTTTGGATATCAGTACCTGGTTCTTTTAATCGTCAAGTACTGTTATACTGACTGGATGCACCACAGTTTGCTTAAGTAACACTGGGCTGTTTCCTTTCTAGAAGGTCACCTGGCACATAATTGAGGGTGATCAATAAACACAAGCAGCTATTATGAGGGCTGAGAATGGGAATCTACAGTTGGTACCCTGTAGAAAGGACTTACATGTCCCTTATCCCCTTTCTTCTTCCTCTTTGTGACTCTACACTTTGGCTTTATGTTACATTTTTTTTTTTTCTTACAAGTCATCAGCTGCAATGAGTCAAGTTCATTTTGCGGGTGTGTGTCAGTAACTAGTTAGGGGAGGCAGTCACCTAGTAGGCTCTTCCTTGTCAGTTTTTTGTCCCAGATTTCTCTCAGATTATTGTGTTTAATATTCCTGAGTCACTCATCCCTGCTGATACTTCTCAAGCATTTGAACAACGCTGACCTCATTTTTTATTTACTAAATTCATGATTCTAGTCCCAAGCTGTTAAATATCCCCTTCACTAATATCAACATCATCAGGATCAGTTTGAATAATGAAAGGACAGCTGCTACTGACATTGTAACTGGCCTCTAAGGACAGCAAGTTGCTTAAACTGAAGGCCGTCTATTCCATTGGGCCCCCAATGGTAGTGGTGTGGCAATTGCATGACAGCCTGGAACAGTGTGTCCTTAGGGAGCTGGAGAGGTGAAAGACTGCCTGACAGGTGAGAAGAACTGGGAGTTCCTAGGGCGTATTCCTAAGGACGTGGCCCAGGAAGAAGAAAGGAAGGAAAGTAAGAGAGAAGACCTCATGATGAGGGCAGGAGGCTCAGGACCACAAAAGTTCATGGTGTCAGTGGAAGATCCACAGGGAGGCATTTCTACTGCTTTCTCAGGGTTTTCTAATTTGAGATCTTTAACACTGAAGGCATTCCCACAGGGTTGTGAGAGACACAACTGAAATGACAGTTTATTATTTATGAGTGTTACGGTGTGCATAGTACACCCAAAACATTCCATGGAGGGTCAGGGAGCCCAGGCAGGGAAAAGGGAAAGAGAGGAGAAGATTACCTGTTTGAGTATAGAACCATATTTCAGGTTTCCTGCAGAGTTCCCTCTGTGAGTTTAAAGTAAGCAGGCAGGCATGAGCTCCAGGTTGTACTCCATGTGGGGTGTGTTAGGGTCAGCAGAGCCGCTCAGATAGTTTTCATCTAGTTTCCTATGGGGAGGTAGTCATGGAGGCATATTTTCTTGTGCTGAAAATATGAGCTATGAAGTACCATTTGGTCTGCCCTCGGGGCTCTAAGTGGTTGAGAATAGATAGTCAGAGTCAAATGTGCCAATACTGCTCTCCTGAGAAAAAGAATGTCTTAAATGGCTCATCTAGACTTTTCTTCTGTGCTTTCTGACCTCAGACCTCTTAGTAGCATCCATTACATACTCTTGTGGCTCTGAGAGTAATTTCACCCTGGAAGACATACAGGTTAGTTCTTATTTCTATGCCAACAGAAGTGAGGTAAAGAGAGTAGATACTGGAAGGGGGCAAGCTGAATAAACTGACTGAATTTTGTGAAGACAGGACTGCTCTTCTCAGCTTCTTACCACTCAGGACTTGCGGAATGTGAGGGATTTTATAGACTTACCTGTGGCTTTTAGAAGTCTCGTCTTGTAGTCTTGATCCCTCATCTTTAAATTGTGACTGTGTTGGAGATAAGATCTTCAAGAGGTGATCCAGATTAAATGAGATCAAAGGGCAGGGCACTACTAAGTAGGATTAGTGTCCTTATAGGAAAAGGAAGCAGAATCAGGTGCATGGACATAACCCAGGAAAGAACATATCTTCAGGCCATAAGAGAGACCTCACAATAAAAAAATCCTGCTGGTATCTTGACGTTGGACTTTTGATCTCTGTGACATGTTCTGCTGGTTAAGCCACCCAGACCATGACATTTCATTATGTCTTCCATGAACAATGAATACAAATGGTTAGGTGATCTTGCTTGGATCTCTCAAGCCAGGGAGGACTCAGTGGATACGACGGTATATTTAAGAATAAGTGATATCTCCATTACATATTAAATAGAGTATGGCAAAGAAGGGGCAGCTGAGGTGCAGAGGCAAAGTACTAAGATGTGGTTGATGACTCAGCCAGGGCCTCCTGGGTTTGTGACCTTGGACGGCTATCTCCCTGAAGACCAATGCCCTCCAGAAGCAGCAAGAGAACAGTGAGTCTTAACGACTGTTTATGGAGCTCTGTGGATATGTCGAACACATGCAGACTTCTTATTCCTTGGGATGACTGACTGATAGACTGGTAAGTCTCTAATCTTCTATTGTCTGCTACCCAGCATCTGTTGGATTCACTTGATTGTTGGGACAGAAGTAATCAGAAACAAATGACTATCACATTGAAAATGACCAACTTCGGAAGTGCCATTGTCCTTCTTACAGAAGAAAGATGTGCTCTGAATGAAAGCTGGAAAACAGAAATCCCTCTCACTTCTAAACCATGTGTGAGGCAACATGTCTGTTGTTACCAGGGATGGGTGTTTTGTCTGCTTTCATAAATTATGTATTCTTTTGGTTAAAAAAGAAACTTTTCCAAAAAGTGGTTTAGAAAAAAAGTATCAAGATTTTTAAAAATAATTGTGTTGTTTTACACAGCAGTTCCATTTATAACAATTTATTCTAGGAAGATAATTTGAAATGTAGCAAGCTGTAGGCTTAACATGAGATGTTCCCTTTCAGCTTAACTAACTATGGTATAAATTTGGAAAACTCCTAAGCCCATGCTGTCAGGAGTGTGATTAAATAAGTTATGGCACATTTATATGACAAAAGATTATGTAATCACTAAAATATATAAGCAAACTATCAGTATATAGAAACAACAGAACATAAACAAAGTGAAAGTGAATACAATGTAATGATTGGTTGAGACTGGAATTTCTGATTTTTTTTGCCTTCTGCTTTATACTTCTGATTTTGACAAATTTTCTATGATGAATATGCATTACATTAATAAGCTGGAAGAGGACACATGAAATAATGGTTGAACAACTAATCCCAGTGGATCACAACTCTCCATTAAAATCCCAGTTGGTAGGATATCCCATCTTCAAATCCCACCCCAATTCCCAATCTGTTCTATCACCTGGCAACTCAGTGGCTACATGATACCCACGGTTCACCAGCTCCTACTGGATCAAGAACTCATATTAGAACAAGTTTGGATCCCTGAAATGCAGAAACAGTGAGCTCCTATTGGACCAAGAAGAGTTCTGTGACACAGAATACATTAATTTTAAGTGGACCTAGAGCCCAGATTGGACCAAGAGAGGCTTCCTGAGACATAGACACAGCCATAACAGATTGCATCAAGATCAGCTCCCTGAGAAACATGAAATTCCTGTATCAATACAAAAAAGCAATGGGCAGGTGCCAGTGCAAGAATAAATATAACAACATAAAGAACAATATGGCACAACCAGAATCTGTTGGTTCTACAACAGCAAGAATTGAATATGCCAAATGAGAAGCAAAGGGAAACGATCTTAAAAATAACTTTATAAAGATAATATAAACCTTAAAAAGAGAAGATAAAAAACTTCCTTAAAGAAATGGAGGAAAAGACAAACAAAAGAGAACAACAATCCCTTAAAGAAAATAAAGAACACAGGCCCTGAGATGGGGTGCAGTGTCGGCAGAACACAGTTGCTCAGACCATGTCTGGTAAAATAGCAGTCCAATAGCATGGGAGCAGCTGAGCCCCTGGCATACAGCTGGGAGGTCAGGGATGAGGGTCATCCCCCCTTCAGGCCAAGCATTGACTCCCCTTCCCTGAACCCAGGCCTGGAGGAGGAGCACAGCTTCAGTGAGTCACAACCTGCGCAGACCATGGTTGGCATCATAGCACTGGGACCTCATGGGAGCAGCTGACCTCTGAACACACAACTTACTAAGAGCCCTCAGACCAACAACTTACTAAGAGTCGGACAAGAACTAAGCAAGAATGAATTGAGGAAACAATGAGCAGATGCTAGTGAAAGAATACATACAACAATACAAAGATCAATAAGACATCACCAGAAAAAGCAAGTGGTTCCATAGCTTCAAGACCTGAACATAACAATGAAGAGGAAACAGAAGAAATCCACCTTAAAAGCAGCTTTATGAAACTAATAGAAGCCTTAAAAGAGGATATAAAAAACTTCCTTAAAAAAATAGAAGAAATTACAAACAGAAAATTAGAAGAGATGAACAAAGCCTTGAAAGAAAATAAAGAAAATCAAGAAAAAGAAAGCAAACAGGTAAAAGAAATTTATCAGGAATTAAAAATTAAAATAGAAGCAATAAAGAAGGCACAAAGTGAGACAAACCTAGAAATAGAAAATCTGAAAAAAAAAAGACCTGGAATCACAGATTCAAGCATAACCAACAGAATCCAAGAGATGGAAGAGAGAATCTCTGGAATGGAAGACTCAATAGTGGTAATAGATACATCAGTTAAAGAAAACACTAAAACCAAAAAAGTCATAACACAAAATATCCAGGAAATTTGGAACACCATGAAAAGGCCAAACCTGAGAATAACTGGAATTGAAGGAGAACTCCAGCCCAAATGCACAGAAAATATATTCAAAAAAATCATAGAAGAAAACTTCTCCAACTTAAAGAAGGAAATGCTTATAAAGATACAAGAAGCCTACAGAACACCAAATAGGCTAGACCCACATAAAAAGTGCTTGCCATATAATAATCAAGTCATTAAACCTACAAAGGAAAAAGGCCAAATCACCTATAAAGGCAGACCCATCAGAATAACACCCAACTATTCAATGGAAACAATGAAAGCCAGAAAGTCCTGGTCAGACATTATACACACACTAAAAGTCTAGGTTGGATGCCAACCTAGACTACTATACCCATTAAAACTATCAATCAACATAGATGGAGTAAATAAAATATTTCACAACAAAACTAGATTTAAACAATATCTACCCATAAATCCGACTCTACAAAAAGCCCTAGAGGGAAAACTCTAACCTAAGGAAACCAGAAATACCCATGTAACCATAAACAATTGATAAGCCCACAAAAAAACCCCCGCAAAAGGAAATACAAGCTGCTACCCAAAATAACAGGAAATATTGATCATTGGTCATTAATATCCCTTAATATCAATGGAAACAATTTACCTATGAAATGACGCACCCTAGCACGATGGATACAAAAACAGAAACCTAGAAACCATCATTCTGCTGCATACCAGAAACACATTTCAACTTCAATGACAGGCACTGGCTCAGAGTAAAGGGTTGGGAAAAGACTTTCCAATCAAATGGACTTCAGAAACAAGCTGGTGTAGCTATTCTAATATCTAACAAAATAGACTTCAAACTAAAATCAATCAAAAGAGATTAGGATGAACATTACTTATTCATCTCAAGAAGAGGCCACCAAGATGAAGTTTCAAGCCTGAACATTTATGCCCCCAACACAAGGGCACCCACACATGTAAAAGAAACATTACTAAAGCTTAAATCTCACATTAAACCTCACACGTTAATAGTGGGAGACTTCAGTACCCCTCTCTCACCAATGGATAGGTCTACTAGACAGAAACTTAACAGAGAAATAAGGGATCTAACAAATGTTATGACTCAAATGGACTTAATAACATATATACAGAACTTTCTACCCAAACACAAAGGAATATACCTTTTTTCTCAATACTCCATGGAACTTTATCTAAAATTGACCACATATTCAGTCATAAAGCAAATATTAGTTGATACCAAATAGTGGGAGTAACCCCTTGTATTCTATCAGACCACTATGGCATAAAGTTAGAGTTCAACTACAACAAAAATCACAGAAAGTCTGCAAAGTCATGGAAACTGAATATCTCTCAATTGAATCATCTCTGGGTAAAGAAAGAAATTAAAGACTTCTTAGAATTCAATGAAAATGAATTTACAGTGCGCACAAACTTATGGGACACAGTAAAAGCAGTGCTAAGAGGAAAATTTATGGCACTAGGTGCTTACATAAAAAACTTGGAGAAATCTCACACAAGAGACTTAATAGTACAACTGAGAGCTCTAGAACAAATAGAAGCAAACTCTTCCAGAAGGAGTAGATGGCAGAAAATAATCAAACTCAGGGCTGAAATTTATAAAATTGAAACAGAGAACAATATAAAGAATCAATGAATCAAAGAGTTGGTTCTTTGAGATAGTAAAAAACAATAGACAAACTTTTATCCAAACTAACCAAAAAGCAGAGAGAAAGTATCCAAATTAACAAAATCAGAAATGAAAAGGAGACATAACAACAGCGACCCAGAAAATTCAGAGAATCATCAGGTCATATTTCAAAAATTTGTACTTTACTAAATTGGAAAACCTAAAAGAAGTGGACAGCTTTCTGGACAGGTGCCATTTACTAAAATTAAATCAAGACCAGGTAAATGACCTAAGTAGACCTATAATCCCCAAGGAAATAAAAGCGGTTATTAAAAGTTATTAAAAAGAAAAAAAGTCTAGGGCCAGATGGTTTCAGCATATCATTTCCCCAGATTTTCAAAGAACTAATACCAGTACTCCTCAAATTGTTCCATACATTAAAAACTGAAGGAACACTGTCAAACTCTTTTTATGAGGCTACAGTCACCCTGATACCCAAGCCACACAAAAATGCAACAAAGAAAGAGAATTACAGACCAATCTCTCTCATGAGTATTGATGCAAAAATACTCAATAACATACTGACAAAATGAATCCAAGAACACAACCAAAAATCACCTACCATGAACAAATAGGTGTAATCTTGGAGATGGAATGTTTCAACATATAAAAAACTGTCAATGTCATCCATCATATAAACAACTTGAAAGAAAAAAACCACATTATCATTTCATTAGATGCTGAGAAAGCTTTTGGCAAAATCTAACACTCCTTCATGATAAAAGCCCTGCAGAGATCAGTGATCCAGGAACAATACCTAAACATAATAATAAGATCTACATACAGCAGGCTGATAGCCATCATCAAACTAAATGGAGAGAAACTCAAAGCAATCCCACGAAAATCAGGACCAAGACAATGTTGTCCACTCTCCCCATATCTATTCAATATAGTTCTTGAAGTTTTAGCTAGAGCAATAAGAAAACAAAAGGAGATCAAGAAGATACAAATTGAAAAGAAAAAGTAAAAACTATCACTATTTGCAGATGATATAATAGTATATATAAGTGACCCCCCCCAAATTCTACCAGGGAACTCCTATAGTTGATAAACGCCTTCAGCATTGTAGCAGGATACAAGTTTAATTAATAAAAAAAAATCAATAGCCCTCCTATATACAAATGAAATAGGGCTGAAAAAAAAATCAGGGAAACATCATCCTTAACAATAACTGCAAACAGCATTAATTATCTTGGGGTAACTCCAATCAAAGAAGTGGCAGACCTGTATGACAAGAACTTTAAGTCACTACAGAAAGAGACTGAAGAAGATAACAGAAAATGGAAAGATCTTCATGCTCTTGGATAGGATCCTTTAGGGAAGGTATCTAAACCCTCTGAATGTAGATGACAATCAAAGGGTGTGGGCAGTTTGTGGAGCCTCTTGCAGTCAGACCAGAGTTTATATCTGGTGCATGAACTGACTTCTTGAAGCTCATACCCTGTAGGAGAACACCTTTCTCAACCTTGATACTTGGGGGAAGTACTTGATCCTACCTCAACTGGATATGCCAGACTGAACTGACTCACCTATGGGTTTCTTGCTGTCTCTGGGGAATGGAGGAGGGAATGGGGTGGGGAGAGGCTGGGGGAGAAGTGGGATATGAGGAGGGAGGGGGAGCAGTGGTGGGTATGGGAAAATCTTTTTTCAGATAAAATAATTAATAAATAAAATAATGGTCACCAAAGAAGATAAAGATGGTAATGTCTTAATAATGTCTTCATCTATGTCCAGGGGACAGTATTGCCTACCATATGCCATATAGGAAATATGAAATGTAGTTCAAAAGAAATAACATAAGATATTTATTCTACCACTAGAATAGTAGTCCTTTTCTACTCCTTATGCCAAGAATTGGGGAGGGTCCTAGAGAAATAACTACGGGAAACTAACGACTGCAGAGAGGGAGAGTTAGGCCCTTCCAGGGAGAAACTTCCTGGTTGTTTTTCCAATATGGTGTGGGCAGCCCTGAAACATAAACAGTGAAAATAGACTCAGCGGGTTGTAATTATATCTCTGTAAATAGATATACATGTATGTAACAATAATCATCAAAGAAAAAGACTATCAATTTGAGAGTGTTGGGACAGAGGAAAGGGAAGGGGAACATGATGAGTAAAATTATATATTAATTAAAAATATATTAAAAAACCAAGCAAACAAAGTTGTTGAATAACTAAAAAGAGAAAAGAAGAATGGGGTGAGGCAGTAAGTTGCAGCCTTCTAAGTGTATGGCTGGCTTTTCCTCCACAAGCTCTATTCTAACGGTACCAGGAACACCAATGTGTTGCATCTAGAACAAAAGAAAATTCCAAGTGATTTAGGGACCTTGGCAGAAATTTGGGTCAAAGACCAAATATTCAAGCAAATGTTGTTTCTACTACCTCTATTCATAAGGCTTTCAGTATGGATAGCAGATTGTATATTTGTTATCTTCCTACTTGTCATCTGCCTATCAGTATCCAACTATCTAGCTACATTTCTTTAAGTCCTATTACTGCAGACAGAAAATAGCGGTCTCATGATTCTGAGACAGAGTGAAAGTTTGGGAAATGTTATGCGAGACTAGAAATGTATACGGGAGTTCTGAATGCAATTGCTAATAAGTCTGAATTCTGTCCTGAAAAAAAAAAAATCCTTATAGCCATTATAAAAATGTATGCAGAGACCATACCTGCAGCTTGGTGTCCAGAGGGAGACACAGGTGCCTGTGTTCTGTGAGTGTTCAGCCTGTTGTCTCTGTCACCACAGGCAGCTCTGTAACCACACCTTTTCATACAGTGCCTGCTTTCTCTGTATGTGAGAATTCTCTTTCATCTCTAAGCCTCTTTCTTCTCTGTTCTTTTTACAGCAATTTGAGAAGAAAACAAGCCTTCACAAGCAGAGCACCTGGCAAGGCTGACTGTAGGCACACCTGTCAAGTGAATGTTTTTAGTGATACCCACAGCTTCCTTCTGCATTATCACTCTTGGGGGGCTCCTCCTCCTGTAAAGACAGTTCACAGTTTCTCTTTATTAACTCCTCTGAGGGAAGGGGATGCCTGTCCTTTCCAACAGGACAGATCTTTGTCACAGCTGAAAGCCTTGCTCGTTTTTTGATGAGGAATGCTTTTCTAACAAAACTAAAACAACAATACTAAAAGTCGTAAGCCTTAAGGTAGTCTAGGGAATCAAAGAAGGTGAAAGAGAATCTTAGTCTGACATGAAACACTACCAGGGTTTCTAAAATCACAATCCAGGCTGTTCTCTATGCCATCGCTTCCTGGATGGATCCCTCACAATGGTATGCATGGGTAGGTATGCATGTAGTGTGCTGTGGATGAGCAGAATCTCTGGTTGGAGAATTCTTATGATGTTACTGTCTACCTTGATTAGTGAGTTGGTGGTGGCTGCTTTTTAGACCTGATAAGCACCAAGAGTGAGGAGGTCCAAAGGATGCCCCTCTACTCTTGTCCATTTCTTTTTCCTCCTCTCTTTCCCGCTTCCTTTCTCTGAGCAAACTCCTTTAAACTCTCTTTACAGAAGCAAATGCTTGAAGAAGGGAGATATCAATGTAAATGTGCCTTTTCAACTATTGCTTTTGGAACACAACCTTATAGGTGCTTGTCGCATACATTTTCTGTCTGTCTACTGTCACAACTTCACAAAAGCAAAATGTGCAAGTTCAGAGAAATATGCTAGATGCTTGGGATACAAAGATAAAGAATCTCAACACAGCACCTGTCAAGGTGATCTCATTCAAGGTGATTACATGATCTATAAGTAGGCTCATGGCTCAGGAATACCAAAAAGGTCATCTCCCAAAAGTCACTTAGTTTTGGAAGGCTGGAGGTCGTTGGTGACCAAGGAGGAGCAATTTCTGCTGAGTGAGAAGAGAAATGTTCAAGACTGAAATGCAAACAGAAAGAGGGAAATATAGAGGGCAATTGCAACTCACTCTTGGTGACCTTTGGCTGAATGAGTACAGTAAGACTGGCTACTATCTGGAGGGGTTTCATGTTCACTGCATGTTTTAATTTAAGCTCTTTATAACCTAGAGCACCCTACCATTGATGAGAGAGATGGCAATGGGCAGTAGACGTTAGGTCTTACAGGTCTTAGAGCATGCACAGGCATCTTAGGTCACATACACAGAAGTGAGGGACTTAGGCAGGTAGACAGAGGAGGAGGATGAGGGACCAGTGAGCCAAGACCTTGCCTGAGTCTGGATCCTTATTCCAATAGCTTTCTTTGGGGCTTATGTTGTGGGTTTAAAACAAGCGGATTTGAGTTTCTAGTTACACTGTGACTGAGAAATGTTACCACAGCCCATCTGCATTGTCCATGTGGGATGTGAGGGTCAGCAGGGCTAGGCGTCATCTAGCTTCCTGCAGGGAGGTAAGTAAGTTACTGGAGATAATTGTGCTCACACTTTATTATGGTGCTACAAACACAATCAAGATACAATCTATCACTTTGTCCTGACTGTGCAAATTGATGGACATACATACAATTTCCATTTTTGATATTGTGAATGATCTATTAAGAACATTCATGTGCAAGTCTGTATGTGTGTATATTTTACTTTTTTTTAACACAGTTAAAAATGGAATGGTTGGATCACTGGCAAATTCATGTTTTACTTTTGAGGGAGCTTCCAAGTTTGCTAACTGTGCCATTTTATACCCTAACAACCATGCATGAGGGACTCAGGGTGTTCATATCTTCCCAACATTCATTACTGCTTGTCTTTTTTTATTATGGCCATTAGTGAGCATAAATGCTGTCTCATTGTGTTTTTAATTTGCATTTCCCAAATGACTAATGCTTTTGAGCATTTTTATGTGCTTTACATTTTTAAAATTAAAGATATTCATTGTATAACATTAAAAACTTCCAGAAAAAGTAAAGAAAAAAACCCTTGTAATTTTCACAATCTAAATATAAATACTGTTATGCTTTGATGTGGTTATTTTTCATGTGTGTGATGTGAATGCTGTATGCATGCACATTTGTAGATGTGTTTGTATATGTGTGGGGGTACATGTGACATGTATGTGAAGGCCATAGGTTGATGTCAGATGTTTTTCCCAGTGACCATTCATTTTATCTATTTAGGTGAGGTTTCTTTATTGAACCCAAAGCTTAGCAACTCAATTCAGCTAGTCTGATTAGCCAGCTTGTTATGGGGAACCCCTGTCTTTACCTCCTACCATGTGAGGGCAGGTTCCCCACACCCACCTGGTATTGACGTGAGTGCTAGGGATCTGAACTCTGGTTCCTGTACTTGTGTGATATATGTTTTCCCTGCTGTACCATCTTCTCAGCCCTGGTGAGGTTTGTTTTAGAAGTCACATGTAGACCAGAGAAATGGATCAGTGGTTGTGGACATTTTGCATAGAAACTAAGTTTGATTCCTTGTACTTATTTTTTTTAATGTGTGCCTGATCTTTTTTCTTTTATTATTATTATTATGAACAAAGAAGTCATGCTTTCTATCCCTGTATATCATTATTCAAGGTCCCTTCCCCCTCCCTCCACATCAGATCATTTTTTCTTCTCCACAACTTCCCATCCCCTCCCTGGGGAGGCAGGGTCAGTGGGACCATGGGACTGTCCCTGTACTTATATAGCAAACATGGCATACATATGTACATACATGAAAAACACATATACGCATAAAAAATCAAGAAAAGCCACATGTTTGTGACATGTGTCTTCTTAAAGGGCAAATAAAGTTAGGGTCTTTGTGTGTGTTCTACTTTGAAGGTATGTTTTCTTCTATATTTCCTGATAACTAATTTCTTTTCTGAAACTTTATCTTCCTTGTAATAATTCTTGTCATTTTTACAGATGAACTCTGCTCTGAATCCTGATGTGCCAAGATGAAAGGCAGTGACTCCTGATGGGGCTAGGGCAGGGGTTCTGGCCCTCAGCACTCGATGTTGCTTCTGAAGATCAGTTTTCAAGGGGTTTTTAATATGTTATTTTAAAAATCAATAACACATTGAAATTTAGAAGGTGTTAAAAAGAGAAAAAGGGGACTGGAGAGATGGCTCAGAGGTTAAGAGCATTTACTATTCTTCCAGAGCTGGGTGAGAATTGACTGTTGTGCTTCCTCTCTCCAGTATTTCAGGTTTTATTAAATATGTACTATATCACCACATATCCCCTTAATATAAGCCTGTGTGTCATTATTGAGGCTAGGCGGGGCTGAGAGTGGGACTGAACATCTGGTCCAGGCCCCGAAAGTCCAGGCCAGAACCTATTACAACAAATAGCTGCCCAAAAAAGCTTGAAAAAGATTTTAAAAAGTTCTAATGCAGCAAATAGAGCTGAAAACAGCTTCCAAGTTGTGCCTCTCACATGAGCTGCAGTACAGAGACACCCTGGTGAGGCATGTGGGCTTGAATTTCAAAATGGCTAGCCTGTGGCAGGCAGCTTACACCAATGTCAGTTCCCAAAGTCTCACAAAAGACTTGGTGTAAGAAACAAGCTGCATAGAAACACAGTCTGATCCCTCCCCTCAAGGCTCCACATACTGCCCATGTCAGTGGACAGCTGCCTATTCTTGGAGGGCCTAATTCCTTTACTTGAAGATTCCCCAGTGGCTGTTTTTAATTCAGTGAGCTATCCAGAGCGTCAGCCAATCATCACTGTGGAAGTTTTTCTCAAAAGCCCTATCCTCTTGCACATATAGACTCTTCTTCCCTGCTCTTAGTTGGACCAGGAGCTCAGCCCAGTGGACAATAGAAATAAAATTGAAAATTTTAGAAACATAAAACACTAAGATGATATAATGGAAGAAATGAAAAAATATAAGCAGTGTTAATGAATAAAGAATTTGAATTAATCAGTAAAAAAGAAACAAGCTGCTTATGGTGGATTTAAGATTTCTTTTCTCATAGGCAAAAGGGAACACATTCAAAGGTTGATTCTTAGTAATGGCAGCATTTTCTTAGATCAGTTCTGTTTGCTGGAGGCAAGCAGAGGTGTGACTTTCTTAACTGAAGTTTCCTGATTCAGCCTTAGAAGCAAAACACTTGTGAGTCTTTTTAAGAGGCCCTGCTGCCAAATACTTAAATGAAGTTCCTGAGTAGCAGATGGCAGTGCTTTACTTGATGATTATATGGACCCTAAAATTTCACAGAGTAGTAATTGTGTCTGATAATTAGCTAAAAACTAAACTTCAGCTAGATTGGGAACTGGGTGGAGCCAGGCAGCCACCCTACTGAAGCCTTTAATCTTTAGCCTCACCTTAGCAGATTGAAAGTGTGGACAGAAACAGAAAGTAATAAAGGGAGATGGGAGAAGTCAGCCAGCCTAGTGAAGCCTTTAATTCTTAAACCACATCTTGGCAGATTAAAGATGTGTAGAAACAGAAAGAAATAGAAATGGCTGGGTGAGTCAGCCACCCTAGCCAAGCAAAAGGTGGTCAGAAACAGAAAAGATAAGAGATGTATAGTAGAGACATTAAAAAAAAACAACAACTGTAAATGGTTTAGAGTATGTTTAAAATATATGTATGCTTGAGTGAGAAAATAAAAAGGAAAAAGGATAGAGAAAGTCCTTAAAAAAAGAAATAGAGTAAAAAGAAATAGTAATAAGCCACATAAAAATGGAAAATACAAAGAGTGCCTAGATACTATATGTTATTGTTTTGTTTTTGAGTTTTTTGACTATAAACGAAATAGTTAAGGCTACTAAAAGGCATTTGATTACAAATGCTGATGGATTAATCCAACATATATATTTTATAAATGAGTTGACTTTAAAACTGAAATTAAAACATATGCTACTTTGGAGAAGAGGTTTTTCTCTTTATTTTTACAGAAAATGAGAAGCTGTAGATTTATTCTCAGTTAAAGAAAACAAAGTTTGCTCAAGGAAGAACCCCTGAAAAGTCTCCAGTGGAAACGAATGGCCCAGGTGATCCAGCATGTCAGAGTACCTCTGCTGCATTTTCTTTGGAGCTCTGATCTAAAACTACTTCAAGGAGACTGACTGAGATTACCCAGTTTTACAGACTACTCCACTAAAGACTTATCCATAATCCTAAATTTTCTTTGGATCCCCATGTGACTGTCAGCAGGAAGTAGCCTAGAGGACTATGTCCACATTTCCCCAAAAATGGATTATGGATGTTTGTGTTTGTTTACAGCATTGGTTATAAGTTATTATAGGTAATGGGGAAAAAGAGGATATTAGATTTGGGGTTCTTCTTGTTTTAAAAAAAAGAAAAAGGAGAAATGTAGTGGGATTATGTGATAGGTTTTTAAATAATTGTCCTGCCTATGGGTTTAATAAAAAGCTGATTGGCCAAAGACAAACAAGAAGTATGGGCAGAGCTACCAGGCTAAGAAAACTCTGAATACAGGAAGAACAGACACAGATGACAGAGTCGCCAGAGCTGCTAGGAGACACAGAGGAAATGCTGCTCTAAGCAAAGCTACCAAGTCACATGGACAAACAAGATGGGTAGAGTTCAGATGAAGGAGTTAGCAAATTATATGCCTAGGCCCTAGGTCAATCAGCATAAAAATAATATAAGCATCTGTGTGTTTCTGTGAGACTATGTGTGTTTCTGTGGGACTATGGATCCAAACCTTGAGACTAGATGGCCAGAAACCTTTTACAACAGCAACCAGTCAGGCTGAGGATCCCTGAAGATAGCATTTACCATGTTTCCATGAGAAGTTGAAGAATTGACTGTGGTCTGTTTCCTCTCCCTGATATTTCAGCTTTTCCCTAATATCTGGATCCAGGTTTTTATTATATACTAACTAGAATTAGTGCAATAGTTGGTGCTCAACTTTTGGGGCACAAATTCCCAAAGATGCCACTTGCTGGCTGGAGCTACATGTTGCCAGAGTAAAAGAAAGCTGGCTATGTTTTTTATTTAGAGTTAGCCTCCAGCCTTAGGCAGAGCACATCACACATGTTTCTTCTCCACATTTATCTGGGTATGTTAAAAAAAAGTACACTCTCCTAGTGGGTTGTATTTTTTCTCTCTTTTTGGACCACCTCCTTGGGCTACTACCACAGTAGGTAGCTGCCATACTTCACAGCCATCTGAATTGTCATTGACAACAAGTGTGTCAGTTAATGTGAATGTCAAGAAGAAAGACTTAGAAAAGACTGTTAAAAGAGAACACGAAGATCTTCAGACCCAGACAGAGGAATTTAAAGACCAAATCTCAACATTGTCTTATCAGATTACACAAAAACAGCCTAAGGCTTTCAAATAGCCAACATTAGTATATCCAGTAACTTTAAAGGAATCACAAACTGATAAAAATTGTACAGAAGTTAGTTGGGCTCTGATACAAATGATAGATTTAAGGAGATTCAAAGAAGCAATTGTCACTTATGGTATGTACTCACCATTTTTAAAACAAATATTAAATACTTGGTCAACATGTAACCAATTTATTATTAAAGACTAGTTAGATATAGTTACTGTTGTTTTGAAGGCTGAGCTGCTTTTTTAGTGGAAGGCATGGTGGAAAGATGAGGCTAAAACAATAGGACAAAGAAACTGAGACAGAGGCATAGAAATCTTCCAAGACCAATTTCCTGGGGAATGTTGCTAATATAGAAAGGCAATAACTATGCAATGTGCACACCCTGGATTTTTGTTGATGGCAGCCTTGAATGCATGGGATAAAATTGAAGAAATAGAAAAGAAAATTGAATCCTTTACAAAAGTGATTCAAGGGCCAAAAGAATCCTTTATAGGTTTCTTTTTGCAAAGATTAACTGCAGCCATAAACAGAATGGTACCAGATTCAGAAGTTAGGTGAATAAAAATTGAATCTCTTACTTCTGAAAATACTAACTCACAATGTAAAAGGATAACTAGACCAGTAAAAGCAATTTCAGCACCCTTGGAGGACTGGATTCACAATACAATTACTTTAGAATTTTATAACTGTGATTATAATTGGGTAGGAGAAGTTGTTTTTAGAAGTTTAAGGAAAAATTAAAATATCAAATGTTATAACTGTGAAAGTAAAGGTTACATAAAAAGGGACTGTAAGCTATATGTTTCCAGAAACAATGTCTTTATTAGGAATAATCTCAAGAGAGTGCCTCTGTCTTTTAGAGTATGCAGAAGGTAATATGGTTCCATCATGTAATGGTGAGCACTCTGGACTCTGAGTATGCAAAAGGTATAATAAATGGAGGCATTGGAATAATTAGTGCAGATCAACAAGGGACAGATAAGGTAACTTTTTCCTTTTGGGAAACACCCTAAAGGGCTTTTTGAAAGCCTCCATATCAAATCCAGTTCAGTCTTATCTTGCCCTCTTGGAATAAATGCCTTTTAAGAACAATTAAAGAAACTAAAGACTATTCTAAAAAATCATACTGCTCTGGACAATAGAACAGCTATAGAAAATATAACAAAAATTTCAAGACAATACATAAAATAAACATTTTGACAAACTTCTATGAATGAACAAAAGCCAAAATTAAAAATACAAATAAAATAGATGTTGTTATCATCAAAGACTTGGTAGACACAGAAGCAGATGTAACAATAATTTCACCAGAATCTTGGTATCCAAATTTGGCCCTTCAGAAGGTAAATGTTCAGCTTTTGGGGATTGAAATATTATTGCAGGTAAAATAGAATTCAAGATGGCTCAAATGTATAGGGCTATAAGGACAGAGAGGAAAATTAAAGCCATATGTAGCTAACATTGTTATGAATTTATGGGTACAAGATTCATTGCAACATGGAATACTCAGATTAACATTTTTCCAATAACAGAAACAAGCCATAAATGAGCAAATGTTTCTGGGAAAAATATTATAAGGTTTTAAGAGAAACAGTTGCCAACCATTCAAGTTGTATGAAAACAAGGTACAATAGTGGCTGATATTTCAAAGGCACCAACAGTGCTCCCTTTAAAAATGGTTAACAAGTAAGCCTATTTTGGTTTAGCAGTGGCCTTTAACAAGAGAAATTACAGGCATTAGAACAACTGGTACAGGAGCAACTAAATGCTCAGCATATTGAAGAATCAAGCAGTCCTTGGAATTCTGTATTTGTCATAAAAAAGAAATCTGGAAAATGGAGAATAGTAACAGATTTAAGAGGAGTAAATAAGGTGATTCAGCCAATGGGCTCTCTACAATCTGGAATTTCTTTGCCTACTCTGTTACCTAAAGAATGGTCCATTACAGTATTAACTTAAAAGACTGTTTCTTTACTATGCCTCTCCAAGAACAGGGCATGAAAAATTTGCCTTTATATTGCCCAATTATAATATTTTTTGGCACGTAAAGAGATAAAAGGTTCTCCCACAGTGAATGTTAAATAGCCCCACTCTATGCCAACATTTTATACAACAGCCATTAGAAGTGATACATAAGCAATTCTTACAGTTGTCTTATAGGGATGATAGCTTATTGACTGACTCAAATATAGATACATTAGAAAGAATGTTTGAAGAAGTGAAAAAAATGCTTACTTGGTGATTACAGATTGTTCCTGAAAAACTATTAATTATTTAGAATATAAAATAGGTCAATAAAAATTGGACCCCTAAAGGTGCAAATCAGGAGAGATAGATTGTAGACTCTTAATATTTTCAAATATTGCTAAAAGACATTTTCAATATATGGTTCAGTATTGAGATAACTAGATAATTTGTTTAAAAACTTAGATATAATAAGAACTTAAGTAGTCTAAGAGAATTATCAATTGAAGTTGAGAGAAAATTTGCTGTTGTGGAAAAGAAATTACAGGATGCACATACAGATCATATAGATCCAGATATTAATTGCATACTTGTTATTTTACCCTCTAGGCATTCTCCTATAGGGATTTTTAATGCAAAGAAAAAATATTATATGGAAATGAATATTTCTACAACATAAATCGCTTAAGAAATTAAAGACATATATGGAAAAGATTTCTGATTTAATTTTTAAAGGAAAATTAAGACTTCATCAATTGACAAAAAATGGACCCAGTAGAAATTGTTGTACCTTTAAGTAATTAAACAATTGACTGATTATGGGCAGAAAGTGAATTTTTGCAAAGATCTTGCAGCAATATTTTGGGAGATTAACAACAGATATTCCCAAAGCAAAAGGATTCAATTAATAAAGGAAACTAACTGAATTCTTCTCATGCTGTACAGGAAACACGATTTTTTTTAGAGCCACTACAGATGCAAACAAATCAGAAAAGGCAGGTTACAAATTAGAAAGTGTAAATAAATTAGCTTAAGGCCCTTATTATTCTTTTCAAAATTCAGAATTTAATGCTGGTATTAATGAATTTTACAGAACCTCTTAACATAGTCACTGACTCTCACTATGTAGAAAGTTGTTTTATTCATTGAAATTGCTGACTTTATTCCTGGTGAGTCAGAACTAACTTCATTATTCTGTTAGAAGAAATTATCAGGTATTGGAATCAGCCCTTCCATGTAACACAATTCAATTCCATATGGGACTGCCGGGCCCTCTAGCACAAGATAAAGATGAAATTGATAAATTGTTAATAGGAAATGTGATAGCAGCCTCAGAATTTCATAAAAAATCATGTTGATAGCAAAGGTTTTAAAAAAAGATTTCTCCATCACTTGGCAACAAACCAAAGAAATTACAAAATAGTGTCCTACTTGTTTCTTCTATAACCCAACTAAATAACCAGGAGGAAGTAATTCTAAAGGTATATATAGAAATAAAATTTGGCAGATGGATGTGTTTCATTTTATAAAATTTGGAAAATTAAAATATGTACAACATAAAATAGATAGGTGTTCAAGAATTCAATGGGCAACTGCTTTGAGTTTGGAAAAGGCTGATTCAGTAATCATATATTTGCTAGACGGCTATCCTGGGAATACCTGTACAAATTAAGAATGACAATTTTCCAGCACATCTCTAGTAAAATGAAAGTTTTTTATTTATTATAATATAAAGCACATTACAGATATACCACGCAATCCTACAGGACAAGCAGTCATATAGAGATCAAATTAAATGCTAAAAGATATGCTAAATAAACAGAAAGGGGTAACTAAGATCTCCCAAAACAGACTACATAATGCTTTATTAACTTTGAATTTTCCCAATGTTAATGAGAAAAGAACAACAGCTACTGAAAGGCATTAAACTATAGAAAAAATGGCTGAGCTAAATCAGCCTGTCTACTTCAAAGATGTATTGATATCTTTGAACCAAGATATGTGCAATATTGAGGAAGGAGTTTTGCTTTTGTTTCCACAGGTGAATAAAAGCTATAGATACCATCCAAATTAATAAAAACTCAATTTTAACTGATGAAACTTCTTGATAAGGAGAAATAATGGCTCATCCACCCATGTGACAATTCTTTAAGTGGTAAGAAAAACTCATCAAACAAGGGTCAGGGCAGGGTTTTGTTTTTATCTTTACAGAAAACTAGTAATACTCATCTTCAAGAAGCCAAAAGACTTTGGACATCTAGACATCTGAAGCTGAAGGAAAGACTATCCAGAGAAAATTTACAAACAAATGAGTATCTAACTTATTGGTACCAATATTATCTACAGGGTAAAATCTTACTGCCTAACATCTTTATTTCTCTACTTATTAAAAAAAAATTGAAGTCCCAGTTCAACTATAAATTAAAGCTGGCTTTAGAGTTGGAGTGTGGCTCTCTTCTTCTCTAAACCTAAGCATGCTTGTTAAAGAAAAATGCAAAATCTCTGTTTCATATCAGAAGAGCCACCTGATATGGAACAGAAGAATAACCAAAATTAAGGTACTATTTTATTGTTATCAATCTTACTAGATGTAAATCTTATATCAAAGTATATTAGAATAATATATATTAAACATTTTGTCATGATATCAATGATCATATAGAGCACTAATTAACGATATAAAAAGGGTTTATCTAGATTTCTGTACATTGTTTTGGGTTTGAGCCTCATTATTTTTCTGTAATGAGTCATGATGATGCCTAAATGTGACCTTTGAAGTCTCCAAAAGGAAGATGGGGCCACACAATGATGATTTCACATGGACTATGACAATGCCACTAAGGCTAACAAACACCAACCAAAGACTGGATTTGGACTGCAAACATCTCAAGATGATTTTGAGGTGGCTAGTTAGGATGAACCAGCCTCATAGACTGCTCTAGCCAGGACTTGAGACAAACCCTGCACTTTCCCATTATGCAGAGACTGGACAGTAAATGATATAGCTATTTATCTCAGGACTTGACAATTAACAAAACTTTTCTTTTCATCTTAAAGATGCCTTTGCCCCCCAGACAGCAGGAAGTAAATTTAAGAACATTGACACCCACATTCCCAAGAGGTGGAGTGGGTGGTTCTTGTTCTTTCAATGTGTTATGGATGACTGTCATTGTTTAGAGTAATTGGTTACAAATTGTTATTAGTTATGATTATGAAAAAAGCTAAACAAAGAAGATTAGATTCATGGCTCTGAAAAAAAAGAAAAGGAAAAAAGGGATACAGATATGATAGTATGTAAAGGTAGGTTATTGAATCTACTTTTAGAAAGCAACTATTATTTTTAAATATTTTACATTGGATTGAGTTTTTGTATATTGTATACAAATTGTATATATTGATAAAAAGTTGAGATTAATTTTGTTACTGTACAAATATTTTTATGCTTGTTCAAGGTATTGTACCTATACAGTTCATCTAACAGTGTAATATAAATTGGTAGTCCTTGAAAGTTGTTATTATCAATTAATTAGGATATAAAGAAATGAAAGTTAGTAGTTAAACATTACAATCAAACTTATAGTCATATTAGATATGTTTTCAAAGTCAAACAGAGACATAGTTTTGATGAACAGGTTTTCCTTGAAAGCTTCAGAGATTTACAGAATATGTCATTTAATATAATTTAATGACATAGGTTCTTATTATTTTTGTGACAATGAGACATTTGTCTGCTCCTGACAGCACCAATCTACTTTGGAGAATATGATGGGCATCAAAAAAACTCCCTATAGTTTACTTTCTTTATGACAAAAGTTAGCCACTGGGCAAGAATGTGCCCTTGCCTTGACTCCTGGCAGTATGATGTCCAAAATGAACAAGCAGGGCACACACACATACACACACACACACACACACACACACACACACACACACAAAGACCTCCTGAACTTTGCCAAGATAAAGTAGGAAGGTCTTTAAGAATATCCTGCTTCACAGAGAAGTCTGTGAGATCTGCTAAGCTTGTAGGTCAAAGATGGATGCTTTCACAATTCAGAGGAACCTTGGGTGACTGTCCAGACAGCCAGCTTTTTCATTTTTCATATTTTTTGGAAGTTGCTTGCTTGCACATCCTATTTACTTATTAGTTCCTTCTTAGGTCTCTGAGGGAGTTGAAGATGAGATAGTTATAGTTATAAAAAGTCATATATAGTTATAGAAAAGAAACTCATTTAGAGATTAAAGTGTATAAGTTTGAGAGACATAAAAAAACTTTTCAGTTAGTGATACAAGTTAGATAAAAAGTGAATTAGGTAAAATACTCTGGACTCACCGAAAACAGGATAAATAATGGAGTATTTTCTTTGAATTTGTCAGTTGTTAATGGACTGAACATTACTCATGTAGTTATTGCTTATATATATTGTATATGATTATTGTACCTATGTATATAGTTTTTCTTATGTTAGTTATAACCTTTTTAAATTTTTGACACAAAGGGGATATGTGGTGATATATTGCATATTTAATAAAATCAGCCTGGACTATCAGAGAACAGAATCACCCACAGGTCAGAGTGGTAATTCACTCTTTTAATTCCATCACTCAGCATGACAAAGTGGTGACTCATGCCTTTAATTCTATCATTCAGGAGACAGAAATCTTTCTGTATTTCTGTGAGTTCAAGGCCTAATAGCCAAATAGTAGTAGCTCACACCTTTAATCCTAATTCTAGTATTATGATGCAGAGTTGAACCTGGAAGTGAAACAACTGGGCATCGAAGATATATAAGGCAGAAGAAAGCAGAAATTCAGGCATTCTGTAAAAGCGACCAGTCAGGCTAAGGATCCTTGAAGTAGCATTTACCCTATTCGGTCTGACAAGTTGGCTGGGTGAGAATTAACTGTAGCTTGTTTCCTCTTTCTGATATTTCAGATTTTCCCCAATATTTGGCTCCAGGTTTTCATTATATGCTAACTAAAATTAGTACAAAAGGTGACTGAGGCTATTCTGTAAGGTAAGGCATTTGCTTATCAAGACAGTGTTCAGTGGATATTTTTTTATTTTTGTCTTAGATGTTCAAGAGAAACTGGAGGATTCCTGCTTACTAGTGGGCAAAATGGCTTTCTGGTAGATTTTTCTAGTGTGACAATATCTTATAATTAAAAGCAGAGGCCATTTCTTTGACTCTTTTGGCCTTGTTTTTTTCCTCTTGTCGTTTTCTTGGCCTACATCCCATTTTCCTCTCCTTCTCTGATAAGTATATTATTTCAATTTGCAATTTCAACATGAGATGAGGAATTTCCAAGTAAATCTGAGTTTAGTGAGACTAATTAAAATCCAATTAAAGAAATAGAAGAGTCAATGGTTGCATGTCTATAAGAGGTGGTTGGGGGCTGGGGTGGGGATTGGTTTGAGCTCATAAAACAGCTGAAAATTACCCATGAGAGGGGGTGGGGGAAGAACTCCACTGTGAAGGCTTAGGAGACAAAGCTGAAAATAGGGTGTAATTATATGTGAGAGTCTGAAACCCACTCCGTAGAGAAGATGTGAAGATCAGGTTGCAAGGGAAATGCATTTGACTAAGAAGCAGCTTAATCCTGGACTGAAGTAAAGTAAAAAGCAAACTACAAAAGCTTTGGTGTGACCTCACAAGAGGGACAGGAGTGAACGTGCATGCACGTATACGTTCCCACAGGGACTTTTAGGGAAATGAAAATGAGTTTGATTACACTACGCTGCTCAAGACTTTGTCCTGTTTCAGGCACCCGTGCTAAGGTGCAGGCATGAAGGAACAGGTGCAGGCCCTGCAGGTCAGTGGCAGAGATGGCTAGTTGTATTGGGAAGAAAGTTGTTACATGTCTTGCATTAGTGGCTTATGGACAACTGGTAATTATTTCTCTTGGTCCTGGAAGTCCAAGTAGGGTAACAGCATAATCAGCTTCTGGTCATGGACCATTGACTTCCTACCATGTCCCCCAATGGTAGAAGCAATCCCTTTTTTTTTGATGCACCAATTTCATTAGTGAGTGTGAAACATTCCATTTCTGAAGGCTCTGTTTTCTTATATCCTGATGCTAGAGCTTAATATTTTAACATGTGCATTGGAAGGAAGGGGAAACTAATATCCTGTCTATAACAGTTGTCCTACTCTTCTGTTCTCATAGGGGGTGAAGATGGACTGCTTCAAAGGGGTTCTTTCTGATGAGCAGATGTGCCCTGGTTGTTTGTTGGGTAAGTTGCCCAAAGGTCTGAGAGGAGAAGGTTTGGGCACTGTAATATAATATTTAATATATAAGAATATTATATATATAATTTAATATATATACAATATTTATCTTGGTCATTAATTTTTTTGGTATCTCCCTCCTTACAATATTAAGTGTGCAAGACAAGTCCAGTGTTGTGTGGGGAGATGGTGTTTGTTCTCCAGGTGGCTCTCTAGGCATATTTTGAACTGTCTGGGATAAAAGCTGTTGTTAGAGGTTAAGGGATAATTTGAGTAGCATTTGGGGGAAGCAGAATGACACCAGGCCCTGTGTTGTGTCAGAACCTTGAACAAGTGACATGCTCCCATGACTCAAGAAACTTATTGATTTCCTATGGTACAAAGGAAGACAGAACATCATGGGTTTATAGGGATGGTACATGGTACACTCTAGCTCAGTAGCTATTCCACTTAGTACACCTAGAAACTCATTGTCCATGATATGAGAGGATAGATTCAGTTCATACTCTGTAGCTAGTCATCCTCAGACCCAAAGAGGGCACTTAGAAAAGATCTGGCTGCTGCAAAAACACCTTCTAGTCTTTTAAGTACTAAGAATGCATTTTTCACTGTGTTTTAAATTGTGGTAAAATACACACAACCTAAGGTTAAGCCATTGTAAACACTTTTTGTATAGCCAAATGGCATTGAATACATTCACATTATTATTTAACCATTATCATCATCCTCCTTGAGAAAGTTTTCACCCACTTAAACAGAATTTCATCAAACAATAACTCACCAAATACCAGCTGCCCCATTCTTTCTTAACTGACCCCTGATGTTTGTCATTATGCCTTCTTTTATGACTCCAACTACTCCAGATACCTCCTATAAATGGAACTAGTTATACAATATAATCCCATTTATAAAAAGCTTTTACATTGTATCTATTGCACTTTACTTAGCATCATGTCCTCAACGTTTGTCCATGTGTCCAAATTTTCTTCCCATTGTAGAGCATTTTAATCTTCCATTGTATCAACACACTTCATTTGTTTATTTGCTAACTCAGTGGCCTCCTTATTCAGGCTTCTAGTAAAAATGCTGCCATGAGCACTCTCATGTTTACTCTTGAAGAGACAGGAGAAAGGATGGCCTTTCAGGGCAGAACTTATGTGCATTCCATGTCACTCTCCATTTACAGCCTTGACCTCCGGAACTATCAGGTACTTTTCACATCTGATTTCTTAAAGATTCATTGTGTTCTAGGCACTGGACTTGGAGCTACAGATACAATACTAAGACAGGTTTTTTTTCTGTTAAAAACAAAGCGCCTCAGCTTAGGTGAGGCCAGGGCAGAGAAACAGTAAATGTTTTCTTCTGGATCTACATTTGGCCAGAGAAGCAACTGATTCTGTTTATTATTTTTGTCCCTGTGAGTGGAGAAATCCACAAAGAGAAGTAGATTTCTTTCAAATGGGCATTATAAGAAATATGGATTTGGAGTACATTTTGGAGATTCAATCAATATCCCCTTTTGAATTTACAGACCATTCAAGGGAGGTGAGCATTTCCAATACTGTGACTGAGATAGCTCCAAGGTTGTGATCACTGACTTTGGACACTTCATGTCTGGAGGTTCCCAAGGCCAGGAGACAATGAAGCTGCTAAGGAGAGGACTCAATGTATTATGTTTCCACTCTCACTTGTTAACACACACCTGTTTCCTGGAGGGAGATGGGGTACCGAAAGTCCTTGAAGCTAACTAAGAGACTGTTGGCTGATTCTGCCTGAATGCTTCATGGCTGAGAGCAAGTCATCCAGCCTATTAAAAGTCGTATACCCTTTTTAATGTGGATGATAAAACTTTAATTAAAGTGGTGATTAGAAACAGAATAATAATGACTACTAATAAAATAGTTTATAGGGATCGATGGCTTTACAAAGAGCAGCCCATTTGATTCTCGAGGGCGGTTGCAGGCAGCCTAGAGCCTGGGCTCTGGGCAGGGTAAAAGGATTAGGGGAAGGGTTTACTGGAATAGAGAGATAACATAAAAGGCAATTTATAACGTGTGACTTCGAGCAATGAGCTAGGGAAAATGGAAAGCTGTGATGTGGATGGAATTCATTGTACCTTTGCATTATGAATGAGCTTTACAAGATTGCAGCTACAGCGCAGATTCAGTTACATAGGAACACTGCTATCTGCATTGTTTTCATTTGGTGTTGTTGTCTATGTATCCTAGGATGAAGAGAAGCAGGCCAAATAAAACCATGTCTGTGAAAGCCTTTAGCAACTGGTGCCCATTAATCATGGTAATAATAACAAAGGCTGAGCGATAATAATAACAATAATGACATAGCAATAATGAGTACCCTACTGGGCACCAACCATGTTCATATTTCATCCTGATGACTTCTGACAGGGTAAATAGGATTACACTCCCTTCCCCAGATCATGTAGACTGAGAAACAGGATTGGAAAAGGAACCCAGAGATGTCCTAGGGGGTAAAATTTTAATTTAGGATTAAAAAGGCAGTGAGGAACTTGTTTTAGGAGAAGGAGCAAGGATTTATATAGCTGAAAAAATTTCAGAAAGATTCCTTCAAGTTTTCCCATGCCTTCTTACCCAGCTCCTATTATTTTAAACATAGCATGGGATTATTAAAAAGTGTTTGATTATGTGACATTAGGAAAGTTCAAGGTTAGAGGATTGCTCTGATAATCACTGCTTCCCAGACCTAGGGTAGGTCTTGGGTTCTTCAAGCCTCAGTGTTGCTGTCAACAAAACAGGACTCCAATTTATCCCATATGTTTTCATGAGGATTAAACAAGGTTTTAACAGAAGGCCTTGAATCAAATACCTATTGGATAGATATTGCTTGAGAAATGCCATTTTCTCAAATTATTTTTCACCTCAACTGGAGTTAAGGGCTTATACCACAAACTACCAAGAATAAGGTTGACATCATAGGGCTGTGGTGACTAAAGTCTCAATGGTTTTAAAAGACAATGCATGAGATAAGAAGAGAACACTGGTTGCAGCGAGACCTGGAATGAGTCTGGCATTTGGAATGAGTCAAATGCTGCTGAGAGGCCTAATACAGTTATCTTTGAGACCTCTTCTTAGTTTGCAGCTGGCCATTATCTGTGATAACTTGCCACAGTGAGTTTCCATGGAGAAACAGAGGCAGCCATCCAGTTGAGGAGCAATGAGAAGACAGAAGGTGAAGATCTTAGGCTGCTAAGTAGGGACCTTTCTGTTTTCTTAAGAAGAGAAACAAAGAACTGGAGTAACAGTTGGAAGAAGATGCTAGGGTCCTGGGAGGATGGGGTCTAAGTAGGGACCTTTCTGTTTTCTTAAGAAGAGAAACAAAGAACTGGAGTAACAGTTGGAAGAAGATGCTAGGGTCCTGGGAGGATGGGGTCTAAGTAGGGACCTT